>JAOTRH010080077.1:0-17253 GCA_034768845.1 Heliamphora exappendiculata
ACTCAAGATTCAATTGTGGATTTTTGAAGCTAATTGGATGCAATAAAATTGGTGAATATTCTTTAGTTGTCCATGAAGACTGTCTTTTGGTGTATTGAGATATATATTGTCACTAGAGAACTTGAACGGATGAAGGACTACGTTATTAGCACAAGATACCTGGAGTAATTTTTGAAGTCGTTGGGAGACTATAATTTGGGATCTATGTGGTGGCTTAGTATTTTACATTACATACATTATTGGAGAATCTAAATTATTAGTTTGTTGAGAAGTGGAATCACAATAAGTTCACTATTACTGTCAAAATTTAAATCCGACTATTTTTGAGTTGCACTTAGATTACCAAGTTCACAAATTGATAAATTATTTCGGAGCCTTGAATAAGTCTTTGATTTATAGTTCAAACTTGTCATTGGGGGTCAGTAGACACATAGCACGTCCTTGCCACTTGATTTTTTGTAGATTGGGGAACATTTTGTTATAATCATTTTTGATTTATTTGCGACCGTTAATGGATATGTTTACGGATTTTCAGGCATTATTATTTTGGAGAGCAGGGTTGATTTTTATAAAGGAAAACAAAGGTTAGGAGGGATTTGTAAGTCTGTTGGGGTGTGATATTATTTTATTAGAGGTCGTAGCCATATCTCGATTTATTAAAGTCTAATCGTTTGGGCCTGGTTACCTAATTGTGTGGATAAGTTGATGTTAGGATATTTTATGTAATTGTTGGATATGGTTTTATGACTATTCGTTAAAGGTATTAAATTTTGAGGGAGTAAATAGGCACGGATAATTGTTGTTTAGTAGAGGAATTGGTTTTTGTTTGGTGGTTATTAAAGGGAGGTGCCCACTCTTATATCTGATATTAGGATTTCTGATTTTGCTTTATGATACTGCTCGACATACGATATTGGATTGTTGAAGCTAATTGGATGCAATTGAATTTGTGAATATTCTCTAGTTGGCCAAGATGACTTTATTTTGGTGTATTGAGATATATCTTGACGTTAGGGAACTTGGAAGGATAAAGGACCTTTTTAAGTACAAGATAACTAGCGTAATTTTTGAGGTCGCTTGGAGACAAATTTTGGATCCATGTGGTAAGTTAGTATCTTACGCTGCATGCATTATTTGAGAATCGAAGATATTGGTTTATTGAGAAGCTGAAACCTAGTTCAATATTAGTGTCAGAATATAAATTCGACTATATTTTGGTTGCAGGTACAATACTAAGTTTTATGCTAGTTTACAGACGTGGGTATTAATTATTTGGTTGAGAAAATGGTTCTTGTTTGGTGGTTATTAAAAGGTCGCATACACTCTAATTGGGATATTAGGATTTTAGAATTTGCATAACTATACAACTCAAGATTCAATTGTGGAATTTTGAAGCTAATTGGATGAAATAAAGTTGGTGAATGTTCTTTAGTTGTCCATGAAGACATTATTAGCGCAAGATAGCTGGACTAGTTTTTTTGGTCGTTGGGAGACTAATTTGGGATGCATGAGGTGGCTTAGTATCGTACATTACGTACATTATTGGAGAACCAGAGTTATTAGTTTGTCGAGAAGTGGAAACACAAAAAGTTCATTATTACTGTCAAAATTTAAATACAACTATTTTTGAGTAGCACTTAGATTACCAAGTTCACCAATTGATAAATTACTTTGGAAGCATGAATAAGTTGTTGATTTATAGTTCAAAATTGTCATTGGGGGTCAGTAGACACTTATCACGTCCTTGTCCCTTGATTTTCTGTAGATTGGGAAACATTTTATTATAATAATTTTTGATAAATTTGCGACCGTTAATGGATATGTTTACGGATTTTTTGGCCTTGTTGTTTTGGAGAGAAGTGTTGTCTTCTATAAAAGAAAACAAAGGTTGGGAGGGAATTGTAAGTATGTTGGGGAGTTGATATTATTTTGTTGGTGGTCTAGTCGTTTGGGCTTGGTTACCTAATTGTGTGGATAAGTTGATGTGAGGATATTTTGTGTAATTGTTGGATAAGGTTTCATGACTATGCATTAAAGGTATTAAATTTTGAGGGAGTAAGTTGGCATGGATAATAGTTATTTAGTAGAGGAAAAGGTTCTTGTTTTGTGGTTATTAAAGGGCGGTGCCTACTTTTATATGGGATATCAGGATTTTTGATTTTGCGTAACGATATAGCTCGACATACGATATTCGATGGTTGAAGCTAATTGGATGCAATTAAATTTGTGGATAATCTCTTAATGTCCAAGAAAACTTTATTTTGGTGTATTGAAATATATCTTGTCGTAAGGGAACTTGGAAGGATAAATGACCTTTTTATGTACAAGATAACTAGCGTAATTTTTTGAGGTTGCTTGGAGGCTAATTTTGGATCCATGTGGTGAGTTAGTATCTTACGTTGCATGCATGATTCGAGAATCTAAGATGTTGGTTTATTGAGAAGTTGAAACCAAGTTCAATACTAGTGTTAGAATATAAATTCGACTATGTTTGGGTTGCAGGAATAATACTTAAGTTTCGAGCGGGTTGACAGACGTGGGTAATAATTATTTGGTTGAGGAAATGGTTTTTGTTTGGTGGTTATTAAATGGTCGCATATACTCTAATTGGGGTATTAGGATTTCACATTTTGCATAATGATACAAGCCATGATTCAATTGTGGATTATTGAAGCTGATTGGATGCAATAAAATTGGTGAATGTTTTTAAGTTGTCCATAAAGACTTTCTTTTGGTGTATTGAGATATATATTGTCACCAGGGAACTTGAAGGGATGAAGGTCTACATTATTTGCACAAGATACCTAAAGTAATTTTTGAAGTCGTTGGGAGACTTATTTGGGATCCATGAGGTGGCTTTCTATCTTACATTACATACATTAATGGAGAATCAGAGATATTAGTTTGTCGAGAAGTGGAAACACAAGAAGTTCACTATTATTGGAAAAATTTAAGTCAGACTATTTTTGAGTTGCACGTGGATTACTAAATTTACAAATTGGTAAATTGTTCGGAGCCATGAATAAGTCTTTGATTTATAGCTCAAACTTGTCATTGGGGGTCAGTAGACACATGTCACATCCACTTGATTTATAGTTCAAACTTGCTACTTGATTTTCTTTAGATTGGGGAACATTTTATTATAATAATTTTTGATCTATTTTCGACCGTTAATGGATTTGTTTTCGGATTTTCTGGCATTATTATTTTGGAGAGAAGGGTTGACTTTTTTAAAAGAAAACGAAAGTTAGGAGGGAATTGTAAGTTTGTTGGGGAGTGATATTATTTTATTGGAGGCTGTAGCCATCGCTCGATTTATTGAAGTCTATTCGTTTGGGCTTGGTTACCTAATTGCGTGGATACGTTGATTTGAGGATAATTTGTGTAATTGTTGGATCAGGTTTCATTACTATTCGTTAAAGGAATTAAATGTTGAGGGAGTAAATCGGCGCGGATAATAGTTATTTAGTAAAGGAAAAGGTTCTTGTTTGGTGGTTATTAACGGGAGGTCCCCACTCTTATTTGAGATATTAGGATTTCTGATTTTGCATAATGATATTGCTCGACATACGATATTGGATGTTTGAAGCTAATTGGATGCAATTAAATTTTTGAATAAACTCTAGTTGTATAAGAAAACATTATTTTGTTGTATTGAGATATATCTTGTCGTTAGGGAACTTGGAAGGAGAAAGGACCTTTTTGAGTACAAGATAACTCGCGTAATTTTTTATCCTTGTGGTGAGTTAGTATCTTACGTTGCCTGCATTATTAGAGAATCTAAGAGATGGGTTTATTGAGAAGTTGAAACCAAGTTCAATATTAGTGTCAGAATATAAATTCGACTCTATTTGGGTTACATGTACAATACTAAGTTTTGTGTGAGTTGACAGACATGGGTAATAATTATTTGGTTGAGGAAATGGTTCTTGTTTGGTTGTTATTAAATGGTCGCACACACTCTATTTGGGATATTAGGATTTCAGATTTTTCTTGATGATACAACTCATGATTCAATTTTGGATTTTTAAAACTAATTGGATTCTATAAAATTGGTGAATGTTCTTTAGTTGTCCGTGAAGACTTTCTTTTGGTGTATTAAGATATATAATGCCACTAGCGAACTTGAAAGGTTGAAAGACTACATTATTTGCACAAGATACCTGGAGTAATTTTTGAAGTCGTTGGGAGACTAATTGGCGATCCATGAGGTGGCTTAGTATCTTTACATTACGTACATTATTGGAGAATCTGAGATATTAGTTTGTCGAGATGTGGAAACCCAAGAAGTTCTCTATTACTGTCAAAATTTAAATCCGACTATTTTTGAGTTGCATGTAGATTACCAAGTTCGCAAATTGATAAATTACTTTGGAGCCATGAACATGTCTTTGATTTATATTTCGAACTTGTCATAGGGGGTCAGTAGATACATATGACGTCTTTTCCACTTGGTGTTCTGTAGATTGGGGAACATTTTATTATAATAATTTTTGATATATTTGCGACCCTTAATGGATCTGTTTACGGATTTTCGGGCCTTATTATTTTTGGAGAGAAGGGTGACTTGTATAGAAGAAAACGAAGGTTAGGTGGGAATTGTAAGTTTGTTGGGGAGTGATATTATTTTATTGGAGGTCGTAGCCATATCTCGATTTATTGAAGTCTAATCGTTTGGGTTTGGTTACCTAATTTTGTGGATAAGTTGATTTGAGGATCTTTTGTGTAATTGTCGGATAAGATTTCATGACTATTCGTTAAAGGAATTAAATTTTGAAGGAGTAAATAGCCGCGGATAATAGTTATTTAGTAGAGGGAATTTTTCTTGTTTGGTGGTTGTTTAAGGGTGGTGCCAACTCTTATATGTGATATTTGGATTTCTGATTTTGCGTAATGATACAGGTCGACATACGATATTGGATGTTTGAAGCTACTTGGATGCAATTAAATTTTTGAATAATCTCTAGTTGTCCAAGAAACATTTATTTTGGTGTATTGAGATATATTTTGTCGTTAGGGAACTTGGAAGGAGAATGGACCCTTTTAAGTAGAAGATAACTAGGGTAATTTTTTAGGTCGCTTGGAGACAAATTTTGCATCCATGTGGTGACTTAGTATCTTACGTTGCATGCATTATTTGAGAATCTAGGATATTGGTTTACTGAGAATTTGAAACCAAGTTCAATATTAGTGTCAGAATATAAATTCGACTATATTTGGGATGCAGGTACAATACTAAGTTTTGTGCGAGTTCACAGACGTGGGTAATAATTATTTGGTTGACGAAATGGTTCTTGTTTGGTGGTTATTAAATCGTTGCATGCACTCTAAGTGCGAGTTCATATCTCGATTTATTGAAGTCTAATCGTTTGGGCATGGTTACCTAATTGTGTGGATAAATTGATGTGAAGATATTTTGTGTAATTGTTGGATAAGGTTTCATGACTATTCGTTACAGGAATTAAATTTTGAGGGAGTAAATAGGCGCGAATAGTAGTTATTTAGTAGAGGAAAAGGTTCTTGTTTGGTGGTTATTAAAGGGAAGCGCCCACTCTTATGTGAGATATTAGTATTTCTGATTTTCTGTAGTGATATAGCTCGACAAACGATATTTTGGATGTTTGAAGCTAATTGGATGCTATTAAATTTGTGAATTATCTCTACTTGTCCAAGAAAACTTTATTTTGGTGTATCGGGATATATCTTGTTGTTAGAGAACTTGGAAGGATAAATGTTCTTTTTAAATACAAGATAACAATCGTAATTTTTGAGGTCGCTTGGTGACTAATTTTGGATCCATGTGGTGAGTTAGTATCTTACGTTGTAAGCATTATTAGAGAATCTAAGATATTGGTTTATTGAGAAGTTGAAACCAAGATCAATATTCGTGTCAGAATGTAAATTCGACTATAATTGGGTTGCAGGTAAAATACTAAGTTTTGGGCGAGTTGACAGACGTGGGTAAATTATTATTTGGTTGAGGAAATGGTTCTTGTTTGGTGGTTATTAAATGGTCGCATACACTCTAATTGGGTTCTTAGGATTTGATATTTTGCACGATGATACAACTCAAGATTCAATTGTGGATTTTTGAAGCTAATTAGATGCAATAAAATTTGTGAATGTTCTTTAGTTGTCCATGAAGACTTTCTGTTGTTGTATTAAGATATATATTGTCACTAGTGAATTTGAAAGGATGAAGGACTACATTATTAGCACAAGATACCTGGACTAATTTTTGAAGTCGTTGGGAGACTAATTTGGGATCCATGAGGTGGCTTAGTATCGTACATTACATACATTATTGGAGAATCTGAGATATTAGTTTGTCGGGAAGTGGAAACACAAGAAGTTCACTATTACTCTCAAAATTTAAGTCCGACTATTTTTGAATTGCACATAGATTACCAAGTTCACAAATTGATAAATTACTTCGGAGCCATGAAAAAGACTTTGATTTATAGTTCAAACTTGTCATCGGGGGTCAGTAGACACATCACGTCCTGGCCACTTGTTTTTCTGTAGATTGGGGAACATTTTATTATGTTCATTTTTGATATATTTGCGACCCTTAATGGTTCTGTTTACTGATTTTCAGGCCTTATTATTTTGGAGAGATGGGTTGACTTCTATAAAAGAAAACAAAGGTCAGGAGGGAATTGTAAGTCTGTTGGGGAGTGATATTATTTTGTTGCAGGTCGTAGCCATATCTTGATTTATTGTAGTCTAATCGTTTGGGCGTGGATACCTAATTTTGTGTATAAGTTGATGTGAGGATATTTTGTGTAATTGTTGGATAAAGTTTCATGACTATTCGTTAAAGGTATTAAATTTTGAGGGAGTAAATAGGCGCGGATAATAGTTATTTAGTAGAGGAAAATGTTCTTGTTTCCTCGTTATTAAAGGGAGGCGCCTACTTAAATTTTGCATAATGATGCAACTTAGACATACGATATTGGATGTTTGAAGCTAATTGGATGCAATTAAATGTGTATAATCTCTTGTTGTCCAAGAAAATTTTATTTTGGTGTATTGAGATATATCTTGCCGTTAGGGAACTTGGAAGGATAAATGACTTTTTTATGTATAAGATAACTAGCGTAATTTTTGAGGTCACTTGGAGATTAATTTTTGGATCCATGTGGTGATTTAGTATCTTACATTGCATGCATTATTTGAGAATCTATATATTAGTTTAATGAGAAGTTGAAACCAAGTTCAATATTAGTGTCAGAATCTAAATTCGACTATATTCGGGTTGCTGGTACAATACTATGTTTTGAGCGAGTTGACAGACATGGGTAATAATTATTTGGTTGAGGAAATGGTTCTTGTTTGGTGGTTATTTAATGGCCGCATACATTCTAATTGGGATATTAGGATTTCAGATTTTGCATGATGATGCAAATCATGATTCAGTTGTGGATTTTTTAAGCTAATTGGATGCAATAAAATTGGTGAATGTTCTTTAGTTGTCCATGATGACTTTCTTTTGGTGTATTGTGATATATATTGTCACTAGAGAACTTCATTGGATGAAGGACTACATTATTAGCAGAAGATACCTGGAGTAATTATTGAAGTCGGTGGGAGACTAATTTGGGATTCATGAGGTGGCTTAGTATCTTACATTACATGCATTTTTGGAGAATCTGATATATTAGTTTGTCGAGAGGGGGAAACACAAGAAGTTCACTATTACTGTTAAAATTTAAATCCATCTATTTTTGAGTTGCACGTAGATTACCTTGTTCACAAATTGATAAATTACTTCGGAGCCATGAATAAGTCTTTGATTTATGGTTCAAACTTGTCTTTGGGGGTCAGTAGACATATATCACGTTCTTGCCACTTGATTTTTTGTAGATTGGGGAACATTTTATTATAATGATTTTTGATATATTTGCGACCGTTAATGGATCTGTTTACGGATTTTTGGGACGTATTTTTTTGGAGAGAAGGGTTGACTTTTATAAAAGAAAACAAAGGTTACGAGGGAATTGTAAGTATGTTGGGGAGTGATATTATTTTATTGGAGGTCGTAGCCATATCTCGATTTATTGAAGTCTAATCGTTTGGGCGTGGATACCTAATTGTGTGGATAAGTTGTTGTTAAGATATTTTGTGTAACTGTTGGATGAGGTTTCAGGACTTTTCGTCAAAGGAATTAAATTTTGAGGGTGTAAATAGGCGCGGATAGTAGTTATTTAGTAGAGGGAAAGGTTCTTGTTTGGTGGTTATTAAAGGGAGGTGCCCACTCTTTTATGAGATATTAAGATTTCTGATTTTGCGTAATGATACAGCTCGACATACGATATTGGATGTTTGAAGCTATTTGGATGCAATTAAATTTGTTAATAATCTCTAGTTGTTGGAGAAAACTTTATTTTGGTGTATTGAGATATATCTTGTCGTTAGGGAACTTGGAAGGATAAAGGACCTTGAGATATCTTGAGATATATCTAGCGTAATTTTTGAGGTTGCTTGGAGACAAATTTTCGATCCATGTGGTGAGTTAATATCTTACGTTGCATGTATTATTAGAGAATCTAAGATATTGGTTTATTGAGAAGTTGAAACCAAGTTCCATTTGAGTGTCAGAATATAAATTCGACTATACACTCTAATATGGATATTAGGATTGCAGATTTTGCATGATTGTACAACACTGGATTCAATTGTGGATTTTTGAAGCTAATTGGGTGCTATAAAATTGGTGAATGTTCTTTAGTTGTCCATGAAGACTGTCTTTTGGTGTATTGAGATATATATTGTCACTAGGGAACTTGATTTGATGAAGGACTATATTATTAGCACGAGATACCTGGTGTAATTTTTGAAGTCGTTGGGAGACAAATTTGGGATCATTGAGGTGGCTTAGTATCTTACATGGCGTACATTACTGGAGAATATGATATATTAGTTTGTCGAGAAGTGGAAACACAAGAAGTTCACTATTGCTGCTAAAATTTAAATCCGACTATTTTTGAGTTGCACGTAGATTACCAAGTTCACAAAATGAGAAATTACTTTGGAACCATGAATAAGTCTTTTGATTTATAGTTCAAACTTGTCATTGGGGGTCACTAGACACATATCACGTCCTTGCCCCTTGATTTTCTGCAGTTTGGGGAACATTTTATTATAATCATTTTTGATATATTTGCGATCGTTAATGGATCTGTTTGTGGATTTTCTGGCCTTGTTATTTATGAGAGAAGGGTTGACTTCTATAAAAAAAGCAAAGGTTAGGAGGGAATTGTAAGTCTGTTGGGGAGTGATATTATTTTATTGGAGGTCGTAGCCTTGTCTCAATTTATTGAAGTCTAATCGTTTGGGCGTGGTTACCTAATTTTGTGGACAAGTTGATGTGAGGATATTTTGTGTAATTGTTGGATAAGGTTTCATCATTATTCGTTAAAGGAATTAAATTTTGTGGAAGTAAATAGGCGCGGATAATATTTATTTAGTTGATGAAACGGTTTTTGTTTGGTGGTTATTAAAGCGAGGCGCCCACTCTTATTCGAGATATTAGGATTTCTGATTTTGCGTGATGATACAGCTCGACGAATGATATTGGATGTTTGAAGCCAATTGGGTGCAATTAAATTTGTGAATAATCTCCAGTTGTCCTAGAAAACTTTCTTTTGGTTTATTGAGATATATATTGTCCTTAGGGAACTTGGATGGATAATGATCCTTTTTCAGTACAAGATAACTAGTGTAATTTTTTAGGTCGTTTGGAGACTAATTTGGGATCCTTCTAGTGTGTTAGTATCTTACGTTGCATTCATTTCTAGAGAATCTAGGATATTAGTTTATTGAGAAGTTGAAACATAAGTTCAGTATTAGTGTTAGATTATTAATTCGACCATATTTGGGTTAGTTTTGAGCGAGTTGCGAGACGTGGGTAATAATTATTTTGTTGAGGAAATGGTTCTTGTTTGGTGGTTATTAAAGGGTCGCATACACTCTAATTGGGATATTAAGATTTCAGATTTTGCAGGATGATACAACTCATGATTCAATTGTGGATTTTTGAAGCTAATTGGATGCAATAAAATTGGTGAATATTCTTTAGTTGTCCATGAAGACTTTCTTTTGGTGTTTTGAGTTGTATAGTGTCACTAGGGAACCTGAAAGGATAAATGACTACGCTATTAGTACAAGATACCTGGAGTAATTTTTGAATTCGCTTGGAGACTAATTTGGGATTCATGTGGTCGCTTAGTATCGTTCATTACATGCATTATTGGAAAATCTGAGATTATTTTGTAGGGAATTGGAAACACATGTTTACTGTTACTGTTAAAATTTAAATCCGACTATTTTTTAGTTGCAGGTTGATTTCCAAGTTCACAAATTGATAAAATACTTCGGAGCCATGGATTAAGTGTTTTGTTTGTAGTTCAAACTTGTTGTTGGGGTTCAGTAGACACATATGACTGGGGAACTTGAAAGGTTCAAGGACTACATTATTAGTACGAGATACCTGGTGTAATTTTTGAGGTCGTTTGGATACTAATTTGGGATCCATGAGGTGGCTTTGTATCGTACATTACGTACATTATTGAAAAATTTGAGATTATGTTGTCGAGAAGTGGAAACACATGTTCACAATTGCTGTTAAAATTTAAATCCGACTAATTTTGAGTTGCAAGTTGATTACCAAGTTCACAAATTGATAAAATACTCCGAAGGCATGAATTAAGTCTTTTTTTATGGTTCAAACTTGTTGTTGGGGGTCAGTAGACACATATCACGCCCTTGCCACTTGATTTCTTGTAGATTGGGGATCATTTTATTATAATCTTTTATGATATATTTGCAACTGTTAATGGATATGTTTACTAATTTTTAGGCCTTATTGTTTTGCAGAGAAGAGTTGACTTCCATAAAAGAAAACAAAGGTTAGGAGGGAATTGTAAGTTTGTTGGGGAGTGATATTATTTTATTGGAGGTCGTAGCCATAGCTCGATTTGTTGAAGTCTAATTGTTTTGACATGGTTACCTAATTGTGTGGATAAGTTGATGTGAGTATATGTTTCATGACTATTCGTTAAAAGAATTAAATTTTGAGAGAGTAAACAGGCGTAGATAATAATTATTTATTAGAGGAAAAGGTTCTTGTTTTTATTACCAATTCAGGGGCTTCCCTTGAAACGGCCTCCAATGTCGTACCTTTCGCTTCCCCTGCTCGCTTTGTTTTCATTCGCAACCCATCTTCGCCACTATATCTTACAATGGCCACCAAGATTACCGGGCCGCTCTCCGCAGGTTCGCATCGATTGACATCTACAGACGTCAGGGTCAACCCAATTGTCCACTTTAACTACTTCAGCAACCCAGGCGATGTGGAGCGTTGTGTGAATGGCATGCGCAAGATCGATGATATAGATAAAGAAGGGCGGCTTCATCCTCATCAGATGCAGCGGACCGAGCGATCGAAGTTCAGTGAAGTACGCATTACCTTTGACACACACATGGGTGCCATAGGAAAGGGAGCAAGTCCTCAGCGCCCACTCATATTTGGGATAGTTGGATTTTTGATTTTGCGTGATGATACAGTTCAACAAACGATAGTGGATGTTTGAAGCTAATTGGTTGCAATTAAATTGGTGTATAATCTCTAGTTGTCCAAGGAAACTTTATTTTGGTGTATCGAGATATGTCTTGTCGTTAGAGAACTTGGAAGGATAAAGGACCTTTTTAAGTACAAGTTGACTAGCATAATTTTTTAGGTCGCTTGGATACTAATTTTGGAACCATGTGGTGAGTTAGTATCTTACGTTGCATGCATTATTAGAGAATCTATGATATTGGTTTATTGAGAAGTTGAAACACAAGTTCAGTATTAGTGTCAAAATATAAATTCGTTTGTATTTGGGTTATAGGTACAATACCAAGTCCCGACCGAGTTGACAGACGTGGGTAAAATTATTTGGTTGAGGAAATGGTTTTTGTTTGGTTGTTATTAAATGGTCGCATACACTCTAATTGGGATATTAGGATTTCATATTTTACATGATGATACAACTCAAGATTCAATTGTGGATTTTTGAAGGTAATTGGATGCAATGAACTTGATGAATGTTCTTTAGTTGTCCATGAAGATTTTCTTTAGGTGTATTGAGACATATATTGTCTGTTTGTCACTAGGGAACTTGAAAGGATGAAGGACTACATTATTAGCACAAGATACCTGGAGAAATTTTTGAAGTCGTTGGAAAACTAATTTGGGATCCATGAGGTGGCTTAGTATCTTACATTGCGTACATTATTGGAGAATCTGAGATATTAGTTCGTCGAGAAGTGGAAACACAAGAAGTTCACTATTACTATCAAAATTTAAATTCGACTATTTTTAAGTTGCACGTGGATTACCAAGTTCACAAATTGATAAATTACTTTGGAGCCATGAATAAGTCTTTTGATTTTTAGTTCAAACTTGTCATTGGGGGTTAGTAGACACATATCACATCCTTGCCACTTGATTTTCTGTAGATTGGGCAACATTTTATTGTAATCATTTTTGATATATTTGCTACCGTTAATGGATCTGTTTACGGATTTTCAGGCCTTATTATTTTGGAGAGATAGGTTGACTTCTGTAAAAGAAAACAAAGGTTACGAGGGAATTGTAAGTCTGCTGGATTGTGATATTATTTTATTGGCGGTTGTAGCCATATCTCGATTTATTGAAGTCTAATCGTTTGGGCGCGGTTACCTAATTGTGTGGATAAGTTTATGTGAGTATATTTTGTGTAATTATTGGATAAGGTTTCATGACTATTCGTTAAGGGAATTAAATTTTGAGGGAGTAAATTGGCACGCATAATAGTTATTTAGTTGAGGAAAAGGTTCTTGTTTGGTGGTTATTAAGGGAGGTGCCCATTCTTATTCGAGATATTTGGATTTCCAATTTTGCGCAAAGATACAGCTCGACATACGATATTGGATGTTTGAAGCAAATTGGACGCAATTAAATTGGTGAATAATCTCTAGTTGTCCAAGGAAAATTTCCTTTGGTGTATTGAGATATATCTTGACGTTTAGGAACTTGCTTGGATAAAGGTCCCTTTTAAGTAGAAGATAAGTAGGGTAATTTTTGAGGTTGTTTGGATACTAATTTTGGATCCATGTCGTGTGTTATTATCTTACGTTGTATGCGTTATTAGAGAATCTAAGATATTGGTTTATCGGAAAATTGAAAGACAAGTTCAGTATTAGTGTCAGTATATAAATTTGACTATATTTGGGTTGCAGGTACAATACCATGTTTTGAACGAGTTGACAGATGTGGGTAATAATTATTTAGTTGAGGAAATGGTTCTTGTTTGGTGGTTATTAAAGGGTCGCATACTCTCTAATTGGGATATTAGGATTTCAGATTTTGCATCATGATACAACTCAAGATCCAATTGTGGATTTTTGAAGCTAATTGGATGCAATAAAGTTGGTGAGTATTCTTTCGTTGTCCATGAAAACTTTCTTTTGGTGTATTGATATATATATTGTCACTAGGGAACTTGAATGGATAATGGACTCCATTATTAGTGCAAGATACATGGAGTAATTTTTGAAGTCATTTGATGACTAATTTGGGATCCATGAGGTGGCTTAGTATCTTATATTACGTACATTATTGGAGAATATAAGATGTTTGTTTGTCGAGAAGTGGAAACACAGCAAGTTCACTATTACTGTCTAAATTTAAATCCCACTATTTTTGAGTTGCTCGTGGAATATCAAGTTCGCAAATTGATAAATTACTTCGAAGCCCTGAATAAGTATTTGATTTATAGTTCAAACTTGTCGTTGGGGGTTAGTAGACACATATCACGTCCTTGCCACTTGATTGTCTTTAGATTGGGAACATTTTATTATAATCATTTTTGATATATTTGCGACCGTTAATGGATCTGTTTACAAATTTTTATGTCTTATTGTTTTGGAGTGAAGGGTTTACTTCTATAAATGAAAACAAAGGGTAGGAGGGAGTTGTAAGTCTGTTGGGGAGTGATTTTGTGTAATTGTTGGATAAGGTTTCGTGACTATTCGTTGTAGGAATTAAATTTTGGGGGTGTAAACCGGCACAGATGATAGTTATTTAGTATAGGAAAAAGATCTTGTTTGGTGGTTATTAAAGGTAGGCGCCCACTCTTATTTGGGATATTAGGATTTTTGATTTTGCGTAATGATACAGCTCGACAAACGATAGTCGTTGTTTGAAGCTAATTGGATGCAATTAAATTGGTGAATAATCTCTAGTTTTCCAAGAAAGCTTGCTTTTGGTGTATTGAGATATGTATTGTCCTTAGGGAATCTGGAAGGATAAAGGACCTTTTCCAGTACAAGATAACTAGTGTAATTTTTGAGGTCGTTTGGAGACTAATTTTTGATCCATGTGGGGAGTTAGTGTCTTACGTTGTATTCATTACTAGAGAATCTAGGATATTGGTTTATTGAGAAGTTGAAACACAAGTTCAGTATTAGTGTCAGAATATAAATTCGACTATATTTGGGTTGCAGGTACAATACCAAGGTTTGGGTGAGTTGATCGAAGTGGGTAATAATTATTTGGTTGAAGAAATGGTTCTTGTTTTGTGGTTTTTAAAGTGTTGCTTACTCTCTAATTGGGATATTAGGATTTCAGATTTTGCATGATGATACAACTCAAGATTAAATTGTGGATTTTTTAAACTAATTGGATGCAATAAAATTGGTGAATATTCTTTTGTTGTTTGTGAAGATTTTCTTTTGGCGTATTGAGATATACTTTAAAGCATAAAGGACAACATTATTAGTACAAGATACCTGGAGTAATTTTTGAAGTCGTTTGGAGACTAATTTGGGATCCATGAGATGGCTTAGTTTCTTCCATTACATGCATTATTGGAGGATCTGAGATATTAGTTTTTCCAGAAGTGGAAACACAACAATTACTGTTAAAATTTAAGGCCCACTATTTTTGGGTTGCACGTAGATTATCAAGTTCACAAATTGATAAATTACTCCGGAGTCATCAATAAGTCTTTTATTTATAGTTCAAACTTGTCGTTGGAGGTCAGTAGACACATGGCACGTCCTTGCCACTTGATTTTCTGTAGATTGGGGAATATTTTATTATTGTCATTTATGATATATTTGCCTTCGTTAATGGATCTGTTTACGGATTTTTATGCCTTATTGTTTTGGAGAGAAGGGTTGACTTCTACAATAGAAAACAAAGGTTTGGAGGGAATTGTAAGTCTGTTGGGGAGTGATTTTATTTTTTAGAGGTTATAGCGATATCTCAATTTATTTAAGTCTAATCGTTTGGGCGTGGTTACTTAATTGTGTGAATATGTTCAAGTGAGGATATTTTTTGTACTTACTGGATGTGGTTTCATGACTATTCGTTAAAGGATTTAAATTTTGAGGGAGTAAATAGGCGCAGATAATAGTTATTTAGTAGAGGAAAAGGTTCTTGTTTGGTGGTTATTCAAGGGAGTCGCCCACTCTTATTTGAGATATTAGGATTTCTGATTTTGCGTCATGATACAGCTCGACATACGATATTGGATGTTTGAAGCTAATTAGATGCAATTAAAATGGTGAATAATCTCTACTTGTCCTGGAAAACTTTCTTTTGGTGTATTGAGATATATCTTCTTGTTCGGGAACTTGGAAGGATAAAGGACCTTTTTACGTACAGGATAACTAGCGTAATTATTGAGGTCGCTTGGAGACTAATTTTGGATCCATGTGGTGAGTTAGTATCTTACGTTGCATGCATTATTAGAGAATTTATGATATTGGTTTATTGAGAAGTTGAAACACAATTATTTGGTTGAGGAAATGGTTCTTGTTTCGTCGTTATTAAAGGGTCGCATACACTCTAATTGGGATATTTGGGGATTTCAGATTTGGTATGATGATACAACTATAGATTCAATTGTTGATTTTTTAAGCTAGTTCGATGCAATAAAATTGGTGAATATACTTTAGTTGTCCAAGACGACTTTTTTTGGTGTATTGAGATACATAATGTCATTAAGGGACTTGAAATGATAAAGGACTAGTTTATTAGTACAAGATACCTGGAGTAATTTTTGAAGTCGTTTGGAGATTAATTTGGGATTCATGATGTGGCTTATTATCTTACATTACATACATTATTGGAGAATCTGACATATTAGTTTGTCGAGAATTGGAAACTCAACAAGTTCACAATTACTGTCAAAATTTAAATCCGACTATTTTTGAATTGCACGTAGATTACCAAGTTCACAAATTGATAAATTACGTCCGGGCCATGAATAAGTCTTTGATTTACAGTTCAAACTTGTCGTTAGGAGTCAGTAGACACATATGACGTTTATTTGCGACCGTTAGTGGATATGTTTACGGATTTTTAGGCCTTATTGTTTTGGACGGAACGGTTGACTTCTATAAAAGTAAACAAAAGTTAGGGTGGAATTCTGAGTCTATTGGTTTATTGAGAAGTTGAAACACAAGTTCAATATTAGTGTCCAAATATAAATTCGACTATATTTGAGTTGCAGGTACAATACTAAGTTTTGAGCGAGTTGACGGACGTGGGTAATAATTATTTGGTTGAGGAAATGGTTCTTGCTCTGTGGTTTTTAAATGGTCGCATGCATTCTAATTGGGATATTGGGATTTCAGATTTTGCATGATGATACAACTTATGATTCAATTGTAGATTTTTTAAGCTAATTGGCAGTCAATCTCAATGTGTTTTATTCTCTCGTGAAATACTGGATTTGTGGCAATATAAATAGCTAAGGTATTATCAACCCAGAGCTGGCAGATCCTCGAAGAGGAAAGTGTAACTCTGTCAAAATCTGTTGTATTCACATAATCTCAGCAGTTGATAAAGCCATAGCTCGGTATTCGGCCTCAGCAGTGGACCGGGAGACCACATTCTGCTTCTTGCTCTTCCAAGAAAACAAGTTCCCACAAACAAAAATAGAATAACCAGATGTGGATTTCCTGTCAAATGTACATCCAGCCCAATCAGCATCAGAGTATTCTTCCATTCCCATATGATCATGATCAAAAAACTAGATGCCCTTCCCTAGGTTTTTGAGCAAGTACCATAGGATACGTAACACTGCTTGCCAATTGGGAACCCGGGGATCAGACAAAAACTGACTGACTACACTCACTAGATAAGCAATATCCGGACAAGTCATAGTAGTAAGATAATTCAGTTGTCCCACTGTTCGGCGATACTGGTCAGGATCA
>JAOTRH010080088.1:0-17252 GCA_034768845.1 Heliamphora exappendiculata
AGGAGGAAAGAGGAAGGAGGAAAGGATTAAGGAGGCATTAAATCTAAGCCCTATTCTCCTACAATCTTTTGAACATCTTGAGTGGTAAGTAAATCTCCTAAAACCTTCTGATATTTTATGATAAAATAACTCTCAATCCATCTCTATAATCATCCCTAAGAATAAAAAACAAAGAATAACTTAAAAAGGCGTCGTAGGTGTGGAAAGTGGACTGTTTGTGTATGATCAAGCTTTGCATGTGTTTGCATATGTATATTTTTGAGTTTTATAACTTGAGTATGTTCTGGAGATTTGGTTTGTACGAGTATAACACATGCATTTAATGAAAATACATAAAAAAATACACACAACATGAGCTAAGCTACCAAAACCCTACGTAACCTAATTTTCTAGGCTCACCAACATTTTGTCTCGAACTTTAAAACATCATAACTAATTGTAGAAAAATGATCCTAAAGTGATTGTTGTGTTTTAGTGACCGACAGAGCCCTTTGTCACACATTTTTGTGAGACCAAAAGCCTAAGTTTTTAGAATCCAAATCCACAAGTGGTAAACTTGAAAAATGTAGCAAACATATTAACATAAATACTGAGAAAAATTAAGCCCGAAATACCCTCGGATGATACCCCAAAATATTTGAGAATTCTCTATTAAAAACCCATTTTGTAGACCCTTTTTAGATTGACTGAACCCTTTTTATAAATTAGGCAAAATCACTAACTTTTTTCAAACAACTTGCCTTAACACAAAACAGGAAACCTGTAGGTAACTCCTTAGTCTAAAACCTCACCAAACATCAGATTCATAGCCCTTGAATTTATGCCCCAAAATCGTGGCAAGCAGAGGCCTAAATTCTGTACTTTTCTCTGTAAAGTGCTGAATGGTTTTCCTAAATTAAATCAAATGACCTCTTTACCCTGGGATCTAACCTTATTGCTAAACACGAAAATTGTAGGAAACATTTTTACCAAATTGGTGTTCAAATTTTAGAAATTAAATCAATGTCTAAGTACTTTAAAACACCATCGTAACTTAAAAACTAGCAATTGAACATTTACATAAAATTTGCTAAGTGTACGATTGGTGTGTTATTTTGTGAAACTTGAGTATATAGACTTTATCTAAACTTTGTGAGTAATTAGTGTATGAAAATGATAATTTTGATGAAGTGAACTCATGCTCATAGTTCGACTCTATGTCGCATAAATTACGGTTATGCTTCGCATGCTTGCACTTGATGCTTTAACAAGTTGTACCTCATGCCATACCGTGTTTATAAGCCATGCTATAATTAATTGCACACGAGAAGCATATTGCACATCATGAGTATTCCCATATTTCATCTTGGGTTATTAGAGTCCCATCGTACCTGTCACACCCAAAACTCCGGATCATGTGAAACACCTACAAACAATCAATCACAACACCAAGCCCGAGAATACACTCTCAACATTAATCATACATGCATTATATATAATCGCCAAACGGCTTACAATACAAAAGGCTCCAACGCCAAAAGCTTACACCACACGGTTCCAACACCGAAAAATATGTTATAACATACATGTTCAAAATAGAAAGTAAAAAAGGAAGACTACAGCTCTTCCACCTCTCCAGCACCTCCAGATCAACCTGCGTGACCGGTATCTAAAGAAAATCAAATACCACACCGTGAGCCAAAGCTCAGCAGAAACTAGATAGGCATGTAGTATACGCCAAACATGCTAGGAAAACAAGGTGCAATTTTAGACTCTCTTTTAAGCCTTTAAAACGAGTTTTCACATGCAAACGGGAAAGCGAGGATACAAACCATCTTTTAACTCACTCACAAGAGTCCTGAAAATAGTTGAAAAGGGGTTTTTATATCGTGATTCCCATAACTCTTAAAACAGTTTGAAAACTGGTCTATCCGTCCCACAATGCAGTTAATGAAATCCATGTAACTTCTCGGACTTCCACCGAAAGACCACAGCCCTCATCTATGCAACGTACATAAACCGTGCAACACACACAACGCACGCAACCCGTGCAACACCACACATGCATCTTCTCAGACTTTAACCGAAGGGTCGTAACCCCAATCTTCTCGGACTATAACCGAAGGACCGTAGCCCTAACCTAATCTTCTTGGACTGAAATCGAAGGATCGTAACCCCAAACGTAATCTTCTTGACCTCGAGCCGAAGGATCGTAGCCCCACCAATACATTCTTCTCGGCCACACGCCGAGGGACTGCAGCCCCAAACATAATCTTCTCAGCCCTTCTGCCGAGGGACTACCGCCACCCCCAAACACATCTTTTCGATCCTTTGCCGAGGGACACCGCAGCCCCGAACGTATCTTTTTGGACTTACACCGAGGGACCGCAGACCCATTTATCACATTTCATACACCTATGCAAACCTAAACCAGGATTTAATGCATAAAACCACATACTATCACTACGTTTCACAAACCACGTCACATGCTACACACGCGACTCACACAACATACACCACATGCATCCGTTCCTCATAACCCACACACACAAGCCTATAAGACTATGAGTTTTAAAGCATAAACCACGTTACACGTAACTATATCAAGCCATGTTATTCACTTACATATCTGTACATAAATAAACTACAGTTATAAATGCGCACACAGCTATATAACTTCATAACATGAGGCCACCCGTCAAAACCCGACATCCATTCACAGGAACAACCAACAACTCATAGCACTTAGCCTAAACCAAAGTCTAACGCTAAACTCCTCAAACCATGAGGTCACAAAACACCACCTTTCCTCCAAAGGTTCTATGAACCCAAACACACTCCATACCCAACCACGACGCACACGACCGTGCCCCAACAACCCACATCTAATCACACATGCCACTCCCGAGGACTGCACCTAAACAAACACCCGAGGTCACAACATGACCCCCAAAGCCAAAACACAACCAACCGAACCAAAAAAAAAAATCCAACAGTATTTTAGTCGACTAATCCCATAATCAATCAACTAAATACCATAGGAAATCAATTGGAAACCAAGGACCCAACCACCATCACATCACAACCTAGACTAACACATGCCCAACACGGCCTACACGACACCAGAAACGCCCAACACGGCCAACAAAGACCCACTCACGTCCAACGCAAACCCACGACGCATAGGCACGTCCTACACGACCCACGATGCCCACACGTTCCCAACACGAGCCCACGACGCCCACACTCGCCGAAAACAAACCCACGACGCCCCAAGAAACAAGAAACTAGGTAAAAAGGGCCAACAAGGATGAAAAATAACGTTTTCCCAAACATTCGGCTAAAAATAGTTGGAAAATGGTTTAGAAATTATGACATACCCTCACTATTTTGATCATAAATTTTTTTACAAAAAGAATTTTCTTGTGAGAAAGGAGTCATTGGAAATAAGACTTCCGCTGCTTCAATTTGAAGACAAAAATGACCCAATTTCAAGTTCGGATAAGGGAGATATGATATAAAGAAAATGGCCCAAAAATGGCCTCACGGACCTGACGCTCGTTGAGCGCTCGCTAGGCGCTTGAGCGCCTCTCCACCAGTGAGCAGCGCTCGCTAGGCACCTGCTTGGCGCTTGAGCGTCCTTCAGCGTGCGCAGACGCTCCAGAATGTTCCAGATTCTAACTCTAAGCCCCCAAACTCTTAAACACCCACAATGATGCTTCAAGATGCATATAAACCCACCAACCAACATATTTTAACACCACAGACATACATGCGCACAAAATATCAAGAACCACCAAACGAAAGCCTCAAAACCCGGTTCACCCAACCGAAAACAACACAAAAACGGTTTTAAACCAAAATCCGATATTTAAATTGATTTTTCATGCATTTTTAATGATTACACGTAGCAACCCTTGTAAGACATGAGAGTCTAGGATCCTACCTCGGTGAGTTAAAAACTCGATGCTTCGATCCACGTGCAAAATTGAGCTTCATCAAAATAAAATTTTATCCGGATGAATGCGTAGACCACGACGCCAAAAGAAAGGATCCGCTGTTGGATCGTTGAAAATCGAGCCCTGAGAGCCCGAGAAGTTAGAGAGAAGGTAGAGAGAAAAATGAGAAAATTTAGCTGAGAAGTTTTGAAAATATCTTTTAAAAATATTTAACCCCAGATATTTATAGGCCACGAAAATACCTTTTTTTTTAGAAACCCGTATCACAGCACCTAATGGCCCCGGGAACCAACCCTGCATGCATCTCTAAATCAGAACATGCATAAACAAAAATGGTAAATGCGCATCGAAAAACACCGAAAAAGAAAATGGGTCAGGGTCTCACAACTCTACACCCCTTAAAGGAATTTGGTTCCCAAAATTTAGCACAAGGTCAAAAGAAAACAAACCGTCGATCACAATCGACACGCCATAAGAGATGGTCAGGCAAACCATTCCTAAGATATAGTCAAACACGGTCAAGCATCCTAAACAACGGCCAATTATCTCAAAGACATAGGATCTACAACTCACCCCAACCTCACATCATCACCAACTGCTGCCTCAACACAGAACACCACCCACGGAGTCCATCACCAACTCCAAACCCATGGTCACGGCCTCGTACACAACCTCACCCTCTCCACGCAGACATCAGGTCTATGTGAACGAAAAGACAGGATATAAGATGCAACACATAGCATGAACATAAACACCAACCACATAAGCATGCTAACACGTTACCACATAGGTTCATGCTAAACTAACCCCATATACCGAGAAGAACCAACAAGAATGACGCGTCAATCTGGACAACATACTCAGATTCCCTGCTAGAAATCACGTCAACTAAATGCGTTTCTAACTTAGCTCCCAAGTTTGTTAATCTAAACGCCTAAAGGCAGGACTAATCAATCCCACAGTTTAACCCCCATGCTCACATATACCAACATTTACGCATACTCAACATGCTAACACGTTCATGCAATCAAAGCGTCTAAACACATGCAATCAAGTATATGCATTCAACCTCACACGGGATACACCATCTTCCCACAGCTCTTAGGTATTCAAACCCAGAGCTCTGACACCAATCTGTCACGCCCCAAACTCTGGGCCACGTGAAACACCCACAAACAATCAATCACAACACCCAACTCGAGAATACACTCCTAAAATAAACCATACATACATTTTATATAATCGCCAAACGGCTTACAATACAAAAGGCACCAACACCAAAAGCATACACCACACGGTTTCAACACCAAAAAATATGTTATAACATACATGTTGAAAATAGAAAGAATAAAAGGAAGACTTCCACCTCTCCAGCACCTCCAGATCAACCAGCATGACCGGTACCTGAAGAAAATAAAATCCCACACCATGAGCCAAAGTTCAGCAAAAACTAGACAGGCATTCAGTATAAGCAAAACATGTTAGGAAAACGAGGTGCAATTTTAAACTCTATTTCAAGCCTTTAAAATGAGTTTTCACATGCAAACGGGAAAGCGAGGATACAAACCATCTTTTGACTCACTCACAGGAGTCTAGAAAATAGTTAAAAAAGGGTTTTTAGATTGCGATTCACACGACTCTGAAAATAGTTTGAAAACTGGTCAATTCGTCCCACAATGCAGTTCATGCAATCCATGTAACTTCTCAAACTTCCACCGAAGGACCACAACCCTAATATATGCAATGCACATAACCTGTGCAACACACAACGCACGCAGCCCGTGCAACACCAGACATGAATCTTCTCAAACTTTAACCGAAGGAACGTAACCTCAATCTTCTCGGACTATAACCGAAGGACCGTAGTCATAACATAATCTTCTCGGACTAAAATCGAAGGATCGTAACCCCAAATGCAATCTTCTCAACCTCGAGCGGAAGGACCGTAGCCCCACCAATACATTCTTCTCAGCCTCGTGCTGAGGGACCACAGCCCCAAACATATTCTTCTCGGCGCCGAGGGACTACCGCCAGCCCCAAACGCATCCTTTTGGTCCTTTACCGAGGGACACCGCAGCCCCAAACGTATCTTTTTGGACTTGCACTGAGAGACCGCAGACTCATCTATCACATTTCATACACCTATGCAAACCTAAACCAGAATTTAATGCATAAAATACGTACTATTAGTACGTTTCACAAATCACGTCACATGCTACACACGCGACTCACATAACATGCACCACATGCATCCGTTACTCATAATCCACACTCACAAGCCTATAAGACTTTGAGTTTTAAAGCATAAACCATGTTACACGTAACGGTATCAAGCCATGTAATTCACTTACATATTCGTACATAAATAAACTAGAGTTATAAATGCACACAGCCATATAACTTCATAGCATGACGCCACCCGTCAAAACCCAACATCCATTTACAGGAACAACCAACAACTCACAGCACTTAGCCTAAATCGAAGGCTAACGCTAAACCCCGCAAACCATGAGGTCACAAAACACCACATTTCCTCTAAAGGTGCCATGAGCCCAAACACGCTCCATACCCAACCACAACGCACACGACCGTGCCGGAACAACCCACATCTAATCACAAATGCCACTCTCGAGGACGACACCTAAATAAACACCCGAGGTCACGACATGACCCCCAAAGCTAAAACACAACCAACCGAACCCCAAAAAGAATCCAATAGTATTTTAGTTGACTAATTACATAATCAATCAATTGAATACCATAGGAAATCAATTGGAAACCAAGGACCCAACCACCAACACTTCACAACCCAGACTAACACATGCCCAACACGGCCAACACGAAACCACACACGGCCAACACGGCTAACAAAGACCCACTCACGTCCAACGCAAACCCACGACACCCACACGCGTCCTACACAACCCACGACGCCCACACGTGCCCAACACGAGCCCACGATGCCCACACGCGCCCAACACGAGCCCACGACGCCCACACGCGCCCAACATAAACCCACGACGCCCCAAGAAACAAGAAACAAGGTAAAAAGGGCCAACAAGGATGAAAAATAACCTTTTCCCAAACATTCGGCCAAAAACGGATGGAAAACGGTTTAGAAATTATGACATACCCTCACTATTTTGATCATAACTTTTTCTACAAAAAGAATTTCCTTGTAAGAGAGGTTTCATTGGAAAGAAGCCTTCTGGGGCTTCAATTTTTACACAAAAATGACCCAATTCAAAGTGCGGATGAGGGAGATATGATATAAAGAAAAAGGCCCAAAAATGGCCCTGCGGACCCAACGCTCGCTGAGCGCTCGGTAGGCGCTTGAGAGCCTCTCCACCAGTGAGCAGTGCTCGCTAGGTGCCCGCTCGGTGCTTGAGTGCCCTTCAGCGTGCACAGATGCTCCAGAACGTTCCAGATTCGAATTCTAAGCCCCCAAACTCTTAAACACCCACTATGAAGCTTCAAGACGCATATAAACCCACCAACCAACATATTTTAACACTCACAGACATACACGAGCCCAAAATATCAAGAACCACCGAACGAAAAGCCTTAAAACCCGATTCACCCAACCGAAAACAACACAAAGACGATTTTAAACCAAAATTCGATCTTTAAATCAGTTTTTCATGCATTTTTAACCAGTAAAAACACACGATTACACGTAGTACCCTTATAAAATATGAGAGTCTAGGATCCTACCTCGGTGAGTTAAAAACTCGATGCCTTGATCCATATGCAAAATTGAGCTTCGTCGAAATGAAATTCTGTCCGGATGAATGCGTAAACCACGACGCCAATAGAACGGATCCGCTATTGGATCGTTGAAAATTGATGCTCGGGCGCCCGAGAAGTTAGAGAGAATGCAAAGAGAAAAAGGAGAAAACTTAGCTGAGAAGTTTTGAAGATATCTTTTGAAAATATCTAACCCCAGATATTTATAGGCCACAAAAATATACATATTTTTTAAAACGTGCTTCACAGCGCCTAGCGGCCTCGGGAACCAACCCCGCATTCATCTCTAAACCTAAACATGCAGAAAAAAAAAAGCTAAACGTGCGTCAAAAAACAACGAAAAAGAAAACGGGTCAGGGTCTCACAACTCTACCCCCTTAAAGGAATTTATTTCCCGAAATTCAGCATAAGGTTAAAAGAAAACAAACCGTCGATCACAATCAACACGCCATAACAGATGGTTAGCTAAACCATTCCTAGGATACAGTCAAACACGGTCAGGCATCCTAAACAATGGCTAAATATCTCAAAGATACAGGATCTACAACTCACCCCAACCTCACATCATCACCAATCACTGCCTCAACACAGAACACCACCCACAGAGTCCATCACCAACTCCAAACCCATGGTCACGGCCTCGAACACAACTTCACCCTCTCCGCGCAGACATTAAGTCTATGTGAATGGAAAGACAGAAACATAAGATGCAACACATAGCATGAACATAAACACCAACCACATAAGCATGCTAACACGTAACCACATAGGTTCATGCTAAACTAACCCCACATACCGAGGAGAACCAACAAGAATGATGCGTCAATCTGGACAACCTACTTGGATTCCCTGCTAAAAATCACGTTAACTAAATGCGTTTCTAACTTGGCTCCCAAGTTTGTTAATCTAAACGCCCAAAAGGCAGGACTAATCAATCCCACAGTTTAACTCCCATGCTCACATATACACAACATTTACACATACTCAACATGCTAACACTAACACGTTCATGCTATCAAAGCGTCTAAACATATGCAATCAAGTATACGTAATCAACCTCACACGGGATAGATTATCTTCCCACGGTTCTTAGGTATTCGAACCCAGAGCTCTGATACCAATCTGTCACGTCCCAAACTTTAGGTCATGTGAAACACCCACAAACAATAAATCCCAACACCCAGCCCAGAATACACTCTCAAAATAAACCAAATATGCATTATATATAATCGCCAAACGGCTTACAATACAAAAGGCTCCATCGCCAAAAGCTTACACCACACGATTTCAACACCGTAAAACATGTTATAACATACATGTTCAAAATAGAAAGAACAAAAGGAAGACTATAGCTCTTCCATCTCTCAAGCACCTCTAGATCAACCAGCATGACCGGTACCTAAAGAAAACCAAATCCCACACTGTGAGCCAAAGCTTAGCAGAAACTAGTCAGGTATGCAGTATAAGCTAAACAAAGTTAGGAAAATGAGGTGCAATTTTAGACTCTCTTTCTAGCCTTTAAAATGAGTTTTCACATGCAAACGAGAAAGTAAGGATACAAACCATCTTTTGACTCACTCATAGGAGTCGAGAAAACAGTTGAAAAAGGGTTTTTGGATTGCGAATCACATGACTCTTAAAACTATTTAAAAACTGGTCTATCCATCCCAGAATGCAGTTCATGCAATCCATGTAACTTCTCGGACTTCCACAGAAGGACCACAGCCCTCATCTATGCAATGTACATAACCCGTGCAATACACACAACGCACGCAAGCCGTGTAACACCACACATGAATCTTCTCGGACTTTAACTGAAGGGTCATAACCCCAATCTTCTCAGACTATAACCGAAGGACCGTAGCCCTAACGTAATCTTCTCGGACGAAAATCGAAGGATCGTAACCCCAATACATTCTTCTCGGCCTCGCGCCGAGGGACTGCAGCCCCAAACATAATCTTCTCGGCCCTTCTGCCGAGGGACTACTGCTAGCCCCAAACGCATCTTTTCGATTCTTTGGTGAGGAACACTGCAGCCTCGAACGTATCTTTTTGGACTTTCACCGAGGGACCGCATACCCATCTATCACATTCCATACACCTATGCAAACCTAAACCATAATTTAATGCATAAAATCACGTACTATCACTACGTTTCACAAATCACGTCACATGTTACACATGCGACTCACACAACATGCACCACGTGCATCCGTTCCTCATAACCCACACTCACAAGCCTATAAGACTCTAAGTTTTAAAGCATAAACCATGTTACACGTAACGGTATGTAGCCATGTAATTCACTTACATATCCGTTCATAAATAAATTAGAGTTATAAATGCACATAGCCAGTTATAAATGCACATAGCCATATAACTTCATAACATGACGCCACCCATCAAAACCCGACATCCATTCACAGGGACAACCAGCAACTCATAGCACTTAGCCTAAACTGAAGGCTAACGCTCAACCACTCAAACCATGAGGTCACAAAACACCACCTTTCCTCCAAAGGTGCCATGAGCACAAACACGCTCCATACCCAACAACGACACACACGACCATGCCCCAACAACCCACATCTAATCACATATGCCACTCCAGAGGGCGGCACCTAAATAAACACCTGAGGTCACGACACAACCCCCAAAGTCAAAACACAACCAATCGAACCCCAAAAAGAATTCAATAGTATTTCAGTCGACTAATCCCATAATCAATCAACTGAATACCATAGGAAACCAGTTGAAAACAAAGGACCCAACCACTAAGACATTACAACCTAGACTAACACATGCCAAACACGGACAACACGAAACCACACACGCCCAACACGGCCAACAAAGGCCCACTCATGTCCAACGCAAACCCACGGCGCCCACACGCGTCCTACGCAACCCACGATGCCCACACGCGCCCAACAGGAACCCACGACGCCCATATGCTCCCAACACAAACCCACGACACCCCAAGAAATAAGAAACTCGGTAAAAAGGGCCAACAAGGATGAAAAATAACCTTTTCCCAAACATTCGGCCAAAAACGGTTGAAAATGGATTAGAAATTCTGACTTACCCCACTATTTTGATCATAACTTATTCTAAAAAAAGAATTTTCTTGCGATAGAGGTTTCATTGGAAAGAAGACTTCTGGGGCTTCAATTTGAACACAAGAATGACTTGATTCCGAGTTTGGATGAGGGAGATATGATATAAAGAAAAAGGCCCAAAAATGATCCTCTAGACCTGGCGCTCGCTGAGCGCTCGCTAGGCGCTTGATCGCCTCTTCACCAGTGAGCAGCGCTCGCTAGGCGCACACTCGGTGCTTGAGCACCCTTTAGTGTGCACAAACGCTCCAGAATGTTCCAGATTTGAATTCTAAGCCCCCAAACTCTTAAACACCCACTATGATGCTTCAAGACGCATATAAGCCCACCAACCAACATATTTTAACACCCACGGATATACACGAGCCCAAAATATAAAGAACCACTGAATGAAAAGCCTCAAAACCAAATTCACCCAACCAAAAACAATGCAAAAATGGTTTTAAACCAAAATTCGATCTTTAAATCGATTTGTCATACATTTTTAATTGGTAAAAACACACACGATTACACGTAGCACCCTTATAAGACATCAGAGTCTAGGATCCTACCTCGGTGAGTTAAAAACTCAACGTCTCGATCCAAGTGAAAAAATGAGCTTCGTCGAAATAAAATTTTGTCTGAATGAATGCGTAGACCATGACGCCAATAGCAAGGATCCGCTGTTGGATCATTGAAAATCGAGCCCTGAGCCCCCGAGAAGTTAAAGAGAAGTAGAGAGAAAAGGAGAAAACTTAGCTGAGAAGTTTTGAAAATATATTTTGAAAATATCTAACTCTAGATATTTATAGGCCACGAAAATATTTCTTTTTTTTGAAACCCGCATCACAGCGCCTAACGACCCCGGGAACCAACCCAGCATGCATTTCTTAACCCAAACATGCAGAAACAAAAATGGTAAACGCGCGTCAAAAAACGTTAGTTGACATATTTGAAATTGAATTGGAAGATTGTCTATTTTAAAAAGGGGGGATTAGGCACCATAGGTTCATTACTAGCTTTAATTAAACTTTGAGTTGACACCTAATGAGTATCCTAGTCCTTAAGGTGGGATTAGTTGGCCTGGAATAAGGATGGGTAAAATTGGATAAAGGCCAGTCCCCACGCCATTGCCATTGCGTAAAACGGCCAAGGCATATAGCTATGATGAGGGTTTACCTTTCGCAACGAGGCGAGGATAGGTTCAGTGATCAGGTCCCATCAAGTCTATACTGTAATTCCCGACGTGGAATTCGTTAGGTTAATCTGGAAGTACATTCGGATCGGCAACTGTATTTCAGTCATCTATATCACTCAATTGCACAATTATTCTTATAAATGCTTACACTGTTGAGAATAATAAAATTGTCTATCTCTTTGCCCTTAAAAATTGTATTGGGTGTTATATGATATGTATTGTAAGATATTTTGTTGTGAGTTTGTTAGACGATTTAAGAAATTTGCTTTCGGGCTCCGGCTCATGGCATTTGTGCCACACGTGAAGAAGAAGGACGACCATTTGAGGAAGGCACGTTCGCTGAGGAAGGAGACTTCGAAGAAGGGGGAGAGTGGCAAGAGCCGATTAACCCCAACAACGTAGCTTGAAGATGAAGAACCAAATGAGGATGATTTCAATGCCGATGGCAACGATGACGAGGCCAACAACGATGAAGAAGAAGTAGCGGTTGACTTCCCATACGATTAGTTTGAGGTGCCTTGGCCTGAGTCCAATGAAGACGAGGCTATGGATACAGCCATCTACTATAGCTGACTAGAGTTCCAGGGTTCCTATGTGGGGGATCGAGTGTACGCCAGGATCTTCCTGGAACACATGTGTATGTGGAGGAAGCCAGAAGCTTTTCCGCAATACATGGGACCCTTATGTGTGATCGATAAATGTAGCCGAAGGCTCTACCGCTTAGACTTTCCTCCCAGATTCAAGACGCGATTGGGGGACATGTTAACTATAGGATGGATGCAGCATCAGAGGCCAACGGTCTGCGTGACCCGGCAAAATGGGGCCGAATAACGTCTGGCACGTTGAGGTGCAATGGCGCTGCTACAACATCACCGAGGCGACCTGGGAACGCGAATCCATTGTCCGCCACTTTTATCCACGATTGTTCATTTAGATATTAACATGATAGCTTTGTACTTTTTCCTTTAACTTATTGATGCGTATACTGTGTGAACCTTGAAAAACTTGTACTGACTATGAGTTGAAATGAAATGCAAACTTTTTATGTTGAAATCTTTATTAGTAGTCCTATAAACTTCAACTTAACTCTATAAAATCCCAAAACATAATAAATAATTAAGGATTAGAATGACTCCCATAATTATAATACTCTTTTTCTTTTAATCTAGAATGGTGGGCAAAAGACCTAATCACTGACAAGAAAATAAACCCACCGACGATGAAGTACCGAGACTAGCTCAGGTGCTATGAGAATTGGCCGCCAGCATCAATCGCCCACATGTACGTGACCGAGCCTAGTTTCTGTTGAAATTAGGGAGGCAACGAGCCCCGACGTTTTGAGGGGGAGTAGAACTAAGAGAAGCAGAGGAATGGTTGAGAGCAGTCAAGAAACTATTCAACTCAATGGGAGTCCATGATGAGACCGATCGAGTAGCCTTAGCTGCCCACATGCTGGAAGGAGAGGCCGTTCAGTGGTGGACTCTGGTCACCAACACCCAGGAAGTAGCAACCCTGAAGTGGGAGCAATTCAAAACTCTAGTTTTAGAGAAATATTTTCCAGCCCCTTTCCGTCAAGGGCAGATTCAAGAATTTTTGGAGCTTAAGCAAGGAACAACGACCGTAACGTAATATGTGAACCGTTTTGAGGAATTGAGCCATTTTTCCATGACCGTCGTACTGGACGAAGAATCCATGGTGCAGAAGATCGAATAGGGCTTGGAGCCATCTATCCGAGCAAGAGTGATTTGCTTACAGCTTCCCACCTACATCCAGGTAGTGCATACAGCCTTATTAGTCGAGATAGACTAAGAAGACTCCAGGAAGATATGGAATCAGAAGAAAAGAAGTACGAGCTCCAGAGGACCGATGAGGAGCAACTCGACGTTTATCCCCAAGAAATCGTATCACATAGAGTACCAACAAGGACGACCAAGAGACCCTCCTGCGACATCCATGGTATGCTTTGAGTGCAACCGACTAAGGTATAAAAGGTATGAGTGCCCACACCTCATGTAGAGGAATCTAAGCAATCAACCCCAGCAGTGGAGGCAACCTCAGACTCAACAACCTAGGTTCCCACAACAAGTCCAAGTCACCAGGTCGACTATTCAACAGCAAAATGGAAGAGGAAGACCACTGCTCAACAAGAATCTGAGACGATAAGAAGGCTTGGGCAATGGACTGAAGACTAGAAATACAGGAGTAGTAACAGGAAACAACCAATGAGAGGCTGCATCTTTGCACTACAAGAAGAAGAAATCGAGAACAACCAAGTCATACAAGGTATGTTCGCATTGTTCAATACCTTGTGAAAGTTTTGTTTGATTCCGAAGCATCCCATTCTTTTATATCTCTAGACTGTATGAAGTCTCTACTCTTAGAACCCAAAGCATTAGAACAAACCCTAAGTGTCGTCACACCCTTAGGAAATCAAACCCAAGTAGGCTCTATCTGTAGAGCCTAAACGTTGTGAATAACGAATACCCTTATGACTTGTGACCTACGAGTCATGGAATTCAATGGCTATGATGTGATCCTCGAAATGGACTGGTTATCGAGACACTGTGCTATCATTTATTGTCGACGAAAGAAGATATGGGCGCAAGCAGAAGACGGTACTACTGTGCGAATTCAAGGGGAGCGACGCGAGATCCTGACCCTGAGTAGTGCGAAGGACTACAAATTGAATAACTTTATAGGGAGATTGATATGCCTACTTGGTAGTACGAACATCTCGTCAACCCCCGAGTTACCCCGAGTAGTGTGCGAATATAAAGATGTATTCCTGGAAGAACTACCTAGACTACCCCCGCGTCGTGAGATCGACTTCACGATAGAACTTCAGCCTGAAACCGCACCGATTTCGATCGCCGCCCACCGAATGGCACCTGCAGAACTAAAAGAGTTAAAGAATTAGCTCTAGAAACTGCTCAGCAAAGGTTTTATTCGCCCTAGTATGTCACCGTGGAGAGCACCAGCGCTGTTCGCCAAGAAAAAGGATGGAACTTTGCGTCTCTGCATCGACTCCCGTCTACTGAACAAGGTGACAATCAAGAATTAATACCCCATGCCCCGCATCGATGATCACTTCGACTAATTGAGAGGATCAGCTTGTTTCTCAAAGATTGACCTTCGCTTCGGATATCACCAGCTTCAAGTCAAGGAGGAGGATATACCAAAGATAGGAGCTTAACCAATGCCCCAGGAGTTTTCATGAGTTTGATGAATAAACTCTTTCAGGCCTACCTTGACCAATTTATAGTGGTTTTCATAGACAACGTCCTAGTATACTCCTGATCAGAGGAAGAACATGAATAATATCTGAGAATTGTCTTGCAAAAGTTAAGAGAGTCACAACTCTTTGCTAAGGCAAGCAAGTGTGAATTCTGGTTGCGCAAAATGAAATTTTTGGGACATGTAGTGTCTGAAGAAGGAATAGCCGTGGACCCTACCAAGGGTGGAAGCCGTTTTGGAGTGGAAACCACCTTGGAATGTTTTTGAAGTTCGAAGTTTCCTTAGACTAGTAGGATATTACCGAATATTTATCCAAGATTTCTCAAAATTGGCACGCCCAATGACCAAATTAATGCAGAAATGGGTGAAGTTTGAGTGGAGTGATAAGTGTGAAACGGCATTTCATGAGCTCAAAAAAAGATTGACCAGTGCCTTAATGCTGATCATACCTGAAAGAGAGGTTGGGTATACGGTATATTGTGATGCATCAATGGATGGTCTAGGATGTGTACTAATGCAGAATGGTAAGGTGGTTGTTTACGGGTCATGACAATTGCAATCTCATGAACAGAATTACCCTACCCACGACTTGGAACTTGCAGCAGTGGTGTTCGCGCTAAAGTTTTGGAGGCATTATCTCTATAGAGAACGGTTTGAGCTTTTTACTGATCACAAAAGTTTGAAACACCTGCTCGCCCAAAATGATCTTAATATGAGACAATGCCGTTAGATGGAGTATTTAGAGGACTACCGGTTTGCATTAGCCTATCACCTGGGCAAAGCTAATGTGGTGGCCGAGGCTCTTAGCCAGAAAACGAGGAGCGAAATGGCTTATATGGCCTCAAGAGAATGGAACATGATGGGAACGCTCAACAAATTTTGACTCCAACCATTAGAATTGAAGAATAAAATTTATTTTTGTCTAATAGTGGCGACAACGATTCTCCGTCAGCAAATCGTGGAAGCCCAAAAGTATGACTAGGAATATGAATTTATTCGAAGGCATCTGATTGCAAAAGAATCAAAGCCAGGATGGGCAGTCAACAAGCATGGACAGTTGACATACCAAGGATGACTTTTCGTACCTAATGTTGAGAATCTAAGAAGAGACATCTTAAAAGAACACCACCAGTCACTTTTTGCTGTCTACCCTGGAGAAACAAAGATGTATCACGATCTGAAGAGGCACAATTGGTGGGATGGCATGAAGAAGGATATAGCAAGTTTTATGGCCAAATACCTTACCTATCCGCAAGTGAAAGCCAAGCACCAAAGACCAGGAGGAACCCTTTAACCCTTAGAAATACCTCGGTGAAGTGGGACCACGTTACCATGGACTTTGTCTCCAGACTACCGAGATCACCAGCAGGACATGACTCTATATGGGTAATCGTAGATCGCCTCACCAAATCAGCACACTTCCTACTAGTTTGAACTTCCGAAAAGCTGGAAACCCTAATAAAAAAGTACATTCAAGAAATTTTACGCCTTCATTGAGTTCCACTATCAATCGTATCATATTGAGATCCACGTTTCACCTCACGATTCTGGCAGAGTTTGCAAACTGCCTTAGGAATGGAGCTTTGCTTCAGCACCACCTTTCACCCGCAGACTGATGGGCAATCTAAACGTACAATTCAGACACTGGAAGACATGCTTTGAGCCTATTTCATGGACTTTAAGGGACACTGGGAGAAGCACTTACCGTTGGTAATGTTTGCTTACAATAACGGCTATCAATCTAGCATTGGCATGCTGTCATATGAAGCCCTCTACGGAAGATCGTTTCGTTCGCCGACTTATTGGACTAAAGCAGGAGAAAGAACACTTCTTGGACCAGACCTTGTACAAGAAACTATCGAGAAGATTCGACTCATTCAGCAATGAATAGCCACCGTACAGAGTCGACAGAAGAGCTATGCAGATCAACGACGAAGGCTGCTACGATTTGAAATTGGAGATCATGTATTCCTGAAGATTCAACCACGAAGAGGGGTCTTACGTTTCAGCCAAAAAGGGAAGCTAACCCCTAGATACATTGGG
>JAOTRH010080099.1:0-17250 GCA_034768845.1 Heliamphora exappendiculata
CTTCAAGTTTCGGCTGAGAGGGTGAGAGAGAAGAAGAAACGCATCGTAGTATTTTCAAAGAAGAAGGAGAGAAGAAGAAACAGGGAAGGAAAAAGAAGGAAGAAATGTTCAAGGTGTGAGCATTAAAGCTAAAAGTCCATACCTCCTACAATATTTTGAGCATCAACTAAGGTAAGTAAATTTCCTAAAATCTGTTGTCAAACTCGCATGAAATAGCCCTTAATCCATCTTTATAACCAACTCTAAGAAAAAGAAATGAAGATTAACTCAAAAAGGCATCGTAGGAATGGACAGTGGACTGTTTGTGTATAATCAAGCTTTGCATGTGCTTACATGTGTATATTTTTTATTTTTATGGCTTGAGTATGTTATGGAGTTTTGGTTCATATGAGTATACGACATGCATGCAAAAAAAATACATAAAAAATGAACACCACATGAGCTAAGCTATCAAAACCCTAAATAACTTGATTTTCATGGCTTACTAACTTTTTAGCACGAAATTTTAAACATCATAACTAATTGTAGAAAAATGATCTAAAGATGATTTTTATTTTCAGACCTAGATTCTTGAGTTCGCTTTCATAAAAAATTAGTTTGAAGTGATTTCGTTGGGTAGAACTCTAGATATACTATTTTTTTCAAAGAGTGTCAGATTTTGACCACTCTGAGTTACAGACCTAAAAACCCTAATTTAAAGTAAGAACCGAGCTTGGATCAAAACATAGAACTTGTAGAAGACATGTTTACCCTATGTTCCACCAAACATGAGCTAAGCATATAAAGTCTGGAGAGGTCAAAACACTTTCCAAAGACATTATTGTGTTTTAGTGACTAATAGAGCTCTCTGTCACACCTTTTTGTGAAACCAAAAAACTAAGTTTTTAATAGCCAAATATGAAAGTGGTAAACATGAAAAATGTAGCTAACATATTAGACTAAATACTGAGTATACATCAGCCAAAAATACCCTCGGATAGTACCCCAAAAGTTTTGAGCATTCTCTATTGAAAACCTACTATGCAGACCCTTTTTAGGCTGACTGAACCCTTTTTATAAATTGGCCAAAATCACTAATTGTTTTCAAACAACTTGTCCTAGAATAAAATGTGAAACTTGTATGGGACACCTTAAACAAAAACTCCACCAAAAATCAGACCTATAGCCCTTGAATTGATGCCCCAAAACCATGGCCAACAGAGGCCCAAATTCTATGTTTTTCTCTGTAAAATGCTGAACGATTTTCACTTAAGTAAAATAAATGACCCATTTGCTCTTGGATCTGACCTTAGTATCAAACATAAAAGTTGTAAAAAATATTTTTATCTAGTTGGTGTTCAAATTTTAGAAATTAAATTCATGTCTAAATGCTTCAAAATATTGTCGTAACTTTAAAACTAGCAATTAAATATTTACCTAAATTTGGCTAAGTGTACGAAGGGCGTGTTATTTTGTAAAACTTGAATCTATGGACTTTATATGAACTTGGTGAATAATTGGTGTATGAAAATGATGATTTTGATTAAATGAACCTATGCCAATAGTTCGATCCTGTGTCACATAAGTCATGGTTTATGCTTCGCATACTTGTACTGTATGCTTTAGTAGATTAGACCATACCGTACTTACATGCCATGTTATAATTGTACACGATAAGCATATTGCACGTCATGAGCATTTTTATATTTCATCTTGGATTATTGGAGTCCCTTTTGTACCTTTCATTTTGGGTTGGATCATTTGGAAATCATTCTTTTTGTGGTTTTGAATCTAGGGCGTCCCTGGTTGCCAAATTTGAAAAATGAAATGGGAGATTGTTTATTTTAAAAAGGGGAATTAGGCACCATGGATTCATCACTAGCTTTAATTAGACTTTGGGTTGACACCTAACAAGTATCCTAATCCTTAAGGTGTGGGATCGATTGTCCTAGAATAAGGATAAGTAAAATTGGATAAAGGCCAGTCCTCACGCCGTTGCCATTGTGTAAAACGGTTAAGACATGTAGCCAAGGTGAGGGTTTACCTTTCGCAATGAGGTGAGGATAGGTTCGGTGATCAATGTACCATCAAGTCTACTCTGTAATTCTCAGCGTCAAATTTATGATATTGTTCTAAAAGTACATTGGGTTGGGCTACTGTATTGCATTCATCTACATCACGCGCTCACACAATTATTCTTATATGTGCTTGTCCTATTGAAAATGATAAATTATCTATCTCTTTGCCCTTAAATTTGTATTGGGCATTATACGATATGTATTGCAGGATATTTTGTTCTGAGTTTGTTAGACAGTTTAAGAAATTTGCTTCTAGGCTCCAGCTCATGGCATTCGTGCCACAGGTGAAGAAGAAGAACCATGTGAGGAAGGTGTGTTCGTTGAAAAAGAAAATTTTAGGAAAGGAGGAGAGTGGCAGGAGCCAGCCGACCCCAACAGTGCCGCTTGAAGATGTAGAATATTCGCTTTTTAATCTTTTGTTCATTTTTCCACAGGACATACTGTAACTTTTGTTGAATTTTTTTGATAACTATAATCATGAAGTATTTTGAACAAACTTTGAATCGTTAATGATGCAGTAAATATCATATGTAATTATGAATGCTCGGCTAGAATGTCTCCCTTATTTATAGTTATGTATGTCTCGAAGTGCCTGGAGAATGCTCGGCTAGAATGTCTCCCTTATTTATAGTTACGTATGTCTCAAAGTGTCCGGAGGACGGGGCATTACATCATTTCCCTCATCAACAACACCATGCTTCATATCCTACCAGATTAATCACCACACGTTTCTTCATATCCTTGCGAAATCACCCCCATACATTTGGCACCATCTATGGGAAAGAACTAGCTAAAGTCCAAACCTGGAGGCCGAACAAGGGGTTGACATCGTAAAAGCGTCCATTGGCAGTGGTGATCCCCCTGCATGGGTAGCTTTACGAATCTAGACATGGTGGTGATGGCTATAGGTCCCACACTCACCAGCTCAACAAAACGAAGAGCACAAGTGAAAACCCGCAATGGAAGGGCTTTACTAGTAAGGGAAAATCGGGAAGGAAACTCTACATCCTTTATTACTCTAAAGAGCCCGATCCACGATCTCAACAGCCGATTTTAGCAAAAAGCTCTAGCTTCGTCTGGGCGAAAAGCTCTAACTCTACCTAGGCCAAAAGCCATAACTTACCTAGGCAAGAAAACCCTAGCTCAGCTTAGGTACTAAAATCCTAGTTTCACCTAGGTGCCGGGCTCAGCGGCTAGTTTTAGCAAAAATCTTAGTTTCACCTAGGTGTTAGGCTAAGCGGCTAAATTTCAGCAAAAAGCCCAAACTCTGCCTAGGCAAGAAAACTCTAGCTCAGCCAAGGTACTAAAATCCTAGTTTCACCTAGTTGTCGGGCTCAGCGATCGATTTTAGCAAAAGCCTTAGCTTTACCTAAGCAAGTAGATCAATCAAAACTCAAAGATCTAGCGAGCTCTTGTGCCCCAACCAAAGGGGGGATTCCATTAGAAATATACGGAAGGAAGCAGCACATAGCAAAGCACAAATAAACAGGTAATATTGAACAAAAAGTTGATATTTCATTGACGCGATAATATGTTTCGTTTACAAAAATTTATAATTAAGGGGCAACAGGCTTCAAAAGGTAGAAACTATGGCATCGAGGGGAGCTCACACCAGAGTAGGGAATCTACAGAGACACCAAGTCTTGACAGGCTGGCCTTGTACTTGAACAAGATCATGTCATCCTTCACTCCCACAGCTTCCTTGGGCGAACTTTCCCCAACATCGCTCTGGACATGCGACCACGCCACATCACCCTCTCCGCCATTACAAAATGCCAACCGAAATAGGGCCTTCCTCAGTGGCCCCACCTCCTTTTGTAGCTCACCCAGCTCTCCCCAGAGGCTCGTGATGGAGTCCCAGACCACCCGAAGTTCGCCACCGAGCTCCTCACCCTCGGTGACACCGCTCTTTCCCCTCTCAAGAGCAGTCCCATTCTTGCTCGGACCTGGATCTTACACCCGAGCCTAAACCCTCTTCAGCTCAAGTTCTCAGGCCATCATAGCCCGAGCCTCCGATTGGGCATCGATCACCTCTTGGAACGATCGAGCCCTTTTCCTCTTAGGCATCCCCTCACTCTAACCAACATCGAGAAGGTACTTCAAAAGCATCAAGGCGATCATTTAGCTCGAAGGGACCTAGAACGCGGCGTTAATCATATCCTGATCAGCCCCCTTGCGAAGACTATAAGCAACAGAAAGGTCTACGACCAAGAAAAGATCCGGGATCAAAATTGGAAAGGGAATGAAGACAAAGTGTACGACTACATACCTAGGTGCCCCTCCAGTCGAGGAAGCAGAAGGCCGTCATCCGCGTTTCCAAAATCAAACCCTCTACCAACAAGCACGAACTCTTGGGCGGCCATGTCGAGCTCGGATATGTCGTGGATCAACACCTGCTCTAGACTCTAGGGCTGAGGGAATGGGGGTGCAACCCTCATTGTAACATAGGAGGTACAATGAGAGAAGCTCCAACACTCCTAAGTCGAGGAAATAGGAATAGTTCAAGGCGATGATAGACATCCCCAAATGGAAGAAGTACCCTTAGACCTATTGAGGCATCAACCACAGAACATTTAGAACTTCTCGAACCACCCAAAGAATAGGGAAGCGCAGCCTGCCGTAGGTCAGTTCGATAATGGGAAAGGCCATCTCCCCCTAGCACTGGCGACCCATCCTTCCAAATCCCTTTGACCTATGTACTTCAATGTCATGGATTAAGGAAGCTTATGTTTGTCGCAGAACCTCTCCAGGCTTAAAGGAAAGGCAGTGAGATGAGAATACATCTTCAAGATGACTTGAGTTTGCGATAATAAGTTGAGAAGTAGAAGAATATAGGGATGGAGACTAGCAAGAAGGGCAAATAATAAGAGGAAGATGCCAACCACTCCCCTTCCAATCAAGCCATTATATATAGAAATGTCTCAGAAAGCCAAAATGGCAAATTTAGACAACTACAATCTTCGATAAGCGAATGGACGCTGATGAAGCGTTTCGTGCTCTACGCACACCAGAAGTTATTGAACCATCTTTTACATGTGGCTGAAAAAGTGGCAGGTCAAACAACGGATGGCCGCAAAAATGAAGCCAAGGGCACAAACAGAGGATGAACCGCGCGCATTCGGCAAGAACTCTAGAGGGATCTAGAATAGCCTTAGTAGACAAAACAACCGAGCCTTGTTCCCAGCGACGCCATTCAGAAGGCAAATACTTTGGAAGGACAGACCATCCCGAATACCATAAACAGCGAATGAATGGAACAAGTTGGGACCGCGGATCACCACTAGACGAATGAGATCCAAAGTCAAGAATCGAGCCACATGTTATGGAATCACCAAGTCTTCTAAATCAAGGGAAGCGAGGTCCGTGTCCGGTAGCTTTAGTCGAATGATGGACCCACTGTGCACTGACCGCGGCAAACGCCCACACATCGTTTAAAGCAGAGGGACCGAAGCTCTGAGGAGGCCCTCAGGAAACTACGACTCTATTAATCTAGCCACGGGCAGAGGATTGTATGTGCGTACAGGAAAGCCTTTCGGCTATCGCAATATTAGAAACGACATATCGAACCTTGGGAGACTATAATCGTAGTAAGGGCAATTCCACCGAGCTCAATGGGAGGTGAAATTCGAGATTAGACACCTCGAACGGAGGAACCAAGCCCCCAGAAGTACATAACCAAGGTACAAGACAGAAGTGAAAAATTGAGGTACAAAATGAAGAAACAGGCCATAAGCATAAGACCCTAATACCGAGTGGCAATAGCGCCAAAAAGAAGAATGGCAAAATAAATTAGCTCGGCCAGTCCATGGGTACAAATTACCCACATGGAGAACCAACCGCCCCCTCACTTGCCCAAGTGGCCAATAAAGATTTACGTCATTATGATGCAGTGCTCACGCTAGAATGATTGAGACGACATAGCCGACGCACCAGCTCCAGCTCCGGGGCAATATTCCAATACTAGAACTCAAGCAGATTTGGCTCTGGCCTTTTCGCTTCAGCATGAGGGGTCTCCATGATGGGCTGCACACTTCTGGGCCAAACACAAGGAAGCGAAGCCTTGACTGCCCCACCACGAACCCCACGAAGGAAGCCAGGATGGCACCAGTTCTAACGAGCAAATCAAAGCCATAACCAAGAAGATGTTAAGGAATGCTACTCCTCTTCCGCTACCATGAGATGGTCTTTCGACATCCGATAGGACATTATACCTAATGGAGATGGGATAAGAGATTGAATCTCGCCACTTGGACATAGCAACGGAGAAGAAAACCAGAATCGACTCGACACCCACTCCCATGATGAAGGGTAAGAAAATAGCAAAGGAAAAGTAAGGCAAATGGGGAAATTGATCTCCAAAAGGGCAGGATGCGAAGAAGCCGATGATCTTGAAACCTCATGGACCCCTTCACCCTTATATATACACAAGCAAGCAGAACCTGAATTCGAAAAGACATCCGTTCCTTTGAGCAGACAAAAGGATGCATGGGAAATTATAACACTAAAAGTGGATCACATCAGCACACCGCAGTCGAAGGGCTAGCATATGTCACCAAACAACCACTCAGCAGGCGTAAGGGTTTTTAGACAAACAAATCATGAGGAGGTTGATCTCGGGTCTAAACATCTCTTACATCTCAATCAAGCCCAAGACATAAGAGCTGGGGGCAAATGACGGGGGATAGCCTGAGAGCCTGATCCTTTCGAGCTCAGACGGAGATGCACCAAAGGTCCCGACCAAGGCAGGCGCGTATGACGGAGCTCGCAGCACCGCCTTTGTGCAGCCCTAACATCTAACATAACATGAAGTAATCAACTACTCCGCCGATATTACAGAAGGCGCTGGAGAGTCCCTGCAAAAAAAAAAAAAGAAGAAGAAGGGTTCTGGCCGAGGTCAGTCCTAGGGAACCCCCTTCCTTCCCGCCGAAAGATATGGGGAATCCCCCTTCCCGCAATGATCTTCAACATCTACAATATAAAAATTGAGCTCGAACACAAGTTAATGGGGGACTGGAACACTTACAAAAACTCTGTCAAATTCACTTTGAAAGACACATTTTTCACTCATGCTTCACGCTATCCACTAACTTTACCATCAGAGGAGGGGCTTTTCGACCAAGCTCGCCAGCTAGTCTCATCCCTATTTCTTGTGCAAGAGAAAACCCACCCCCAAGCTGGAGGACATGGGTCTAGTTCTTTTCTTTCTGTCATCAACAGCACCACGCTTCGTATCCTGGCAGATTCTTCCTCACACATTTCTTCATATCCTTACGGAATCACCCCCGCACAGTAACAGCCACGAGGAAAGATAAATAAGAAGCACAATCTAAGAAAGAAAGGGAGAATTATACCTGGTTTGGAGTAAATTTGTCCAAAAAGAGACAATATTTGTCGAGATTCTTTCCTCCTCCCTTTCTTTCCTAGTACTCTCTCACCCACCAAGCCCCACGGAGAATTACCAAAGGATCCGGATGAGAGTTTGTCAAAACATTCATACCGAGGAACTCATAATTCCAAAGCTGTAAAAGTAAAAGATTAGTCAAAATGAGGAATGGAAAATGAATGAAAGTGCAGAATGGACAGCATGATAAATAATATACCTCCCAGATCCTCTAGTACCCTTCCATGCTTATCTCCTTGGGTACTTGTGCAACGGCCTTCAAGTAGCCATATAATGTAGCAAAAGCAGCACTACCTCAATCGTAAGAGATGACCATATCTAGATGGTGGAGAGCTCCCAGATAGTGTAGATGGATAGTGTTCTCCCTGTTTACAAACAGGGAGATGCTAAAGATATACATCAGGAAAGCTCGGGTGACCCATTCGTAATGTTGAGGCTTGGTACACTAGAAGTGTCAAAAGTGATCATAAAACCATGTGTACCAGACCCAACCCCTGTCCATCTCGGTGGGGTCAATCCCAAGAAAGTACATTATTGCCTCAGGGGAGCGATTGATGTCACTATCAAAAGGTATGGGATCTTTACCAACTCGGATACCAATGATCGTGGCGATGTCCAGGGGAGTCACTGTCACCTCAAATGTGGATAAGTGGAAGGTATTGGTGGTGTCCCACCACAACTCTGCTAAAGTTGTCATATGAACTTTTTCATTACTGGTGTTACCCAGCAATGGTATGAAATGGCCAAGACCAGCCCCATCAACTAGGGCCCGTCTGACAGAGAGGGTCCGATATCACTCTACAACACTGCTAGAGCCTCTAAAACCTCGAATGAGCTCACCAACCTGCAAAAACAAAGATGGAAAAGAACGTTCAGATAAGAAAATATGTTAGAATTATCGAATAAAAAATAATAATAAAGCCCTAGTATTCTAGGCACCCTAAGCCCTAGTTCTTATGCACCTCTATTTAAAGCCCTAGTATTCTAGGCACCCCAAGCCCTGTTTTCTAGGAACCTCTGTTTTAAGCCCTAGTATTCTACGAACCCTAATCCCTGTTTTTCCAGGCACCCTTATTCAAACCCCTAGTTTTCTAGCCACCATAAGCCCTGCTTCTTAGCCAACCCTTATTTAAGGCCCTAGTATTCTAAGCACCCCAAGCCCTAGTTCCCCGACGCCCCTGTTCAAAGCCTTAGTGTTCTAGGCACCCTAAGTCCTAGTTATCTAGTCACCCTGTTTTAAGTCCTAATCATGCGCGAAGTGTTGTCTTGGTCCTAAGTCCATACGATATGTCTTAAGTTCTCCAAAAGTTATAAATGTGTGAGAACCCAGTTTTGTTTAAAACTCAAGCATCGTAGAGAATCTTCAAAATCTAAGATTATAATATTTTTGTCTCAATGTCTGCCTTCTTTTCTCTATACATAGTCAAATCTTGATTACATGTAAAAGTTTCTATAAATGGCAAGTATGGCAGCATACAAAAATTCAAACTAGGGGCAATTTTTGGGTTTCGGGTTCGTTGAATTTATGCGTTATTACAAGTTGGTTAAAAGCCAAAATATGCATGCATCCTACATTCAGAACAATATTATAAGCATTCAAAAATAAAGAGGAGGAAGAAGACATACTGCATGATTATGATGAGATAGACGGACAAGAGGCTCGCAATGAAGGTTAGGAGCCACGTCTGACATGGGAGGCTCATATCTCTTCATCATGTCCTGATCAAGACAGTGAGGCACCGAGGCATATCGAAGCAGGTCAAAATGTGTCAGAATTCCCTTACTAGCATGTGGATCCAAAAATCCTGTCACCTCCGCCTCTACAGCAACCTATTCTGCTGACGCTAGAGCCACTACAACCTGTGCTGCAGACACTTGCTCTAAAGCCGCCTACAATGAGGCTCGCTTTGCCTCAGTCGCCAACGCCTCCATCGCACCCATATAAGTAGACAGTTGTGGATCCGACACTTTACTAGTGGGAACATTGGATTCGACACCACCAATAGCACCCACAAAAGTGTTCCTAGTAGCAGAAGGGCCACGCTGTGTCCCAAGATCATCATCCCCCCACCATGAATAGAAATAGGAGAAACAGTAGAGTGAACATCTCCCAAATGCGAGGAAATAACCCAAAAGGCGTCACAAAACTCAAAAATGACAAGAGAAAATTCCAAAATTCGAGAAGAGACTTGAGAGAACAGGAGTTACAGTGAGAAAATGAAGTGCAAGAATGGAACTATTTCGTGTGAACTGAGGGCTTTAAAGAGCCTAAGGTTCTTGCGGCCACAAGGTTTGTTTGGAGCGACCGTAGAAAATTTGAATCGCCACGTGGCGATCGCAACTTGTGTCAAACATCATGTCCTGACCTGATCCACTGAACACGCGACCGCGAACTTCAAAGTTCGCGGGAAACCTTTGGTTTAACCACTTTGTGTTCTTTTCCTAATAAAATAATTTTTAAAGTCTTTACTAACTTTTTAAATTATTTTTATCTCGCTCCCATATAAATTTTTAGGTCTTGACTCGTCATATTAATTTGTGTTCTTTTCCCAGTAAAATAATTTGTAAAGTCTTGACTTGACTTTCTAAATTATTTTTATCTCGTTCCCATTCAATTTTTTAGGTCTTGACTCAACCTACTAATTTGTGTTCTTTTCCTGATAAAATAGTTTTTAAAGTCTTAACTTGACTTTTTAAATTATTTTTATCTCGTTCCTGTACAAAATCTTTAGATCTTGACTCGACCTATTAATTTGTGTTATTTTTTTGATAAAATAATTTTTAAAGTCTTGACTCGACTTTTTAAATTATTTTTATCTCATTCCCGTACAAATTTTTAGGTCTTAACTCGACCTATTAATTTGTGTTCTTTTCTTGATAAAATAGATTTTAAAATCTTAACTCGACTTTCTAAAATATTTTTATCTCGTTCCCATACAAATTTTTAGATCTTGACTCGACCTATTAATTTGTCTTCTTTTCGTGATAAAATTTTTTTAAAAATTTTGACTTAATTTTTAAAGGGATAATTACACTTACCTCCCCTAAAGTTTAAGTTTATTACAAGAACCTATCGTGTGGTCTCTGAAATTACAATGCCCTCCCCTGTCAGGCTTGTCTAGCAAATGACATTAACGGAAAATATACTTTTACCATTCTCTTTAAATACACATTATTTTTTCTTCTTCTCCATTTGTTTTAATTCCACCCTTAAAATCACCCCCAAACCCACCGTCTCTCTCTCTCTCTCTCATGTAATTATATATAGTTATATATGTATATATATATATACATAAAAATATATACACCCACAATTCTAGGATGCCGGCAATTCTGGGCAAAAAATCATAGTCACTTATTCCCTGAATCATGATAAGTTCATTTTTGAGGGTAAGTCAGCCAAGCTACAATTTTAAAGATCGAGAAGAACAAGCAGCAGATACCGTCCACCACTGGTCGAAGAACAATCAGACTTCGCCCAAATTCATCAAATGAACTCATATATATTTACATATACAATGAGAACCTATTGAACAGATATAAAGATTCAATCAAACCTTGTAGCACACACAATCACTTAAATCAATTGTAATCTTCCAATTTTCTTGCTAAAGTTTCTCTGAATCTCCCTATTCAGTTCACCAACTCCAATTTCTCCGTTGCCATCGGGGAGGATTTTTCGGCAGACCATACCAGTTGGTTTTCGAAACTCGATCCCAACGACCGACGGAGGGTCGACGTCCTTCTCCAAAGAGAGAGATAAAGAGAGAAGAACAAGCAGAGCGCTCTCCTCCACCTTATCAATACCATCCCATATCCATAAAATCCAAAGAAAAATTAGATTCAACACCCCCGCCAAACCCCTTCCCAGCTTCAGATTCATTCCCAAACCTGCTTCATCAGATAAATCCTCCGTGAACCCTATGTTGATAAAACACAGCTCTACGATCTCGACAAAGAACTGGGTATGGGTTAGTTCTATAATAACCCAAACTCAAGATACGGATAAAAATAAAGATAAAATATCTCAAAAAAATAAAATCTCGAACCTAAGTTCAGTAAGAAGAATCGGCCCGACCGTTTAAGTTTTTCAAGCCCGAGACCCAGGACAAAGTGGGAACCACACAAGCATGTATTAAAACCCTAATGTTGAGGATAAGAATTCAAAATTTTAAGTTCAAGTCGTTTAAGACGAAAGTTACGCTCGAAAAGTCAATAAACGAACTAATGTGAAAATACTCGAATTTTCTCCTACAATTAAATAAAGAAAATTATTTTGATATATATATATATATATATATATATATACACACACACACACACACACACTCAAGTGGCTAGATCTAGGAATATGTGCCAAAACTTGGCGAGCAAGTTTCACAAACTCAAGTTAAGTTTAAGGTAATTAAGCTTAGTTAACCCATGGTTAAGGAAACTTCCTAGGAAGCTTTCCACATGACTTTTTCCTATAAAAAGAATCCAAACCCTCTATTCTTCCCTTAGAATTTCGTGGATATAGAGAGAGAGGGAGTGAAAGAAAAAGAAAGAAAAAGAAAGAAGAAGGAAGAAGAAGAACCAAGAAATTTTGGTGGAAATCATGGATGCTAAAGTTAAGTCCTTGATCCAAATCATCAAAGAGTGATCCATATAAGGTAAGAAAAACTCTAACACATCTGATTTTATACCTATCAAACATCTCTTTCATCATTTGAAAACACCAATTAAAGATCAAGAATCGAATATGAATAAAAAAGGCATCATGGTGAGATTTTAGAATTGTCTTAGTGTGGCTGTTGTGTCTTGAAGTTTTCATGAGGTTTTCTAATGGATCCATGGCACGAAAAGGTTCTATAATTGTCAAATTTGGAATATCACACGTCAATGTAGAAAAGTGATCTAAGCATGATTTTTATTTTCAGAGTTATATTTTTGTGTTATCTTTCATCCAAAATTGATTTGAACTCGTTTGAGTAAGTAGAACTCGAGATATTGAAATTCTACCAAAGTGTGTCAGTTTCTGACCAGTAAACAGGGCCGACCTAAAAGTCCTAGGTTAAAATGAGATCCGAGTTTTGGCCAAAACATGAAAGTTGTAGATAACATGTATATCTATCTACACACCAAACTTCATAAGAGAATATTGAGTTTTGATAGGTCAAACCCCTTTGAAAGTTTCTGTTGAGTTTCAGTCTCCAAGAAACATTATGTCACATATTTTTGTGTAGCCCAAAATCCATATTTTTAGTGACCTATTCCAAAAGTGGTCTACATGAACATTGTATCTAACATATTGAAGTATTGTATGCTGAAAAATTAGTCCTTAAATTCTCGGGATGATACTCCAAAACCATTTTAAACCCTCTGTCCAAAATCGGCTCTACTGAGTTTTGGCAGCTGACAGAACCTACTTTTTAAAATGGCCAAAAGTCTAACTTGTTTCAAACAAATACCCTTAGCTCTAAACATAAACATTATAGGGAACATGTTAAACTAAAACATACTAAAAAATGGGCTCATTTGGACTTAATTTGATACCCCAAAACAGAGACCAACATAAGCATAATTTTGGATAAAATCTGGAAAAAGTGCTGAATCGTTTTTGCTTAGGATGAAATGTTCACCCTTTTGCCTTAGGATTTGATCTTGGTGTTAAACATGAGAGTTGTAAAAAATATTTTTATCTAAATGGTGTTTAAAAATTATAATCCGATTCCAAGTCTAAGTACCACAAGATGCTGCGGTACTTTAAAATTTAACGATTTAGAAGAGAATAACAAATGGTTAAATAACATCCTTAAACAAGTGAAAGATTGGACAAGCGCGTAGTACCCCTTAAACCTAAAAAAAAAGTAATCACAGTCCCAAAAATCAAGAAAACATTTGACGGTTAGAATCATTTTAGTTTCACCCTAAAGGGGGAGGATACCGTAATTAACGATCAGGTCGTGTTTTGCTTGTTAGGCTCGAAAATTGTAGAACCTGGGAGTCCTGCATAGCTTGCCAGGGGAGGCTCAGTTCATACGCATATTATGCAAGGTGAGAGTACTTAGCCATTATCTTGAGCTTAAGTTATCTAAAGGATGCATGAAAATGCTTTGAAGCGCATGTTTTGAACTATAGCCAGTTTTGATAATTGCATAAACCTATTGTTTTCAAATGCCATGATGTCTTTAATTCAATTGTGCTATCTATGCTATTTTGAGCTAGCATGATGTTATTATGAAACTATGGTTAATGTTGTGTGGTTGTTCCAAAGTGCCAAGTTGCAAGGGTTTTTGGTCCTTTTATATCCCTTTACGAGGGAGGTTACCAAACTATGAATTTTTCATTTATCCCTATAGGGGAGGTTTACCGTTGAGCCGGGGGTTTTGCCTTAAGGGCGTTGCGGGCTAAGTCCCGGACAGCACATACCACTCGTTCTTGGTGGAGAGTGGCCCTCATTCCATCGCATTACTATTCGTGCATTGAGAATTAAGGTTACGGTACCGTCGAAACTCCCAGTCGTAAGGTTGATGACTACTTGGACATTGTTGGGGTTTGAGTCTAGTTTTGAGAAGTGGTCATGTATTTTAAATTTGTGGCGATTGAGCCAATAACATATTTCTATTTGCAATACTGAGAAGATTTTGTATAATCTGTGATGTTTTCATGTTCATGCAAATGCATCAGTTTCTATATTTTTGTGAAAAATGTGATGAACGATTTTTAGAAAGAGTTTTCAATTATCCTTACCTAAGTAACTGTCTTTTCTGTTCATGACAATGCTAAGTGCGCTCTCCTGTAATCTCTGCGGTTGCAAATACTAGGAACGGCTAAGAGTTAGTCCACCACAGGTGTCATCGAGTTGTTTTGGTTATGGTGTTGGAAATCGTTTTGGCCAGTTTTTCTTTTGTTTAGTTTTAGTGTTAGCAAAACTTCATGTATAAGATTTGAAGCTTTTTAACCTTTTAGAAGTAATGTATGCCTTGGGATGGTGAATCCCTAGTGACTCATGTTTACCTCTTTTGATATTAAGATATTTGTGGTTGTTTAAGTTTCCTCCTTGTCTATCTCTTAGGTTGCCGGTCTGCGACGGGATCTTATCCCTTTGTGTAGGATTAGTGCCTTACGAGAGCGGGGTGTTACAAGTTCGGGATAACTTATCTCTGTCCGGAGAAGGCCACAAGGATGAAGTACGCTTGTAAGTCGATATCGCGGCGAAAGCTCGTGACGGATAAGGACGTCGGGGATGTTTAGAGAGAGATCGCGATTCTTCAGCATTTGAGTGAGCAACCCAATATTGTGGAGTTTAAGGGCGCCTATGAAGACAGGAATAATCTGCATTTGGTTATGGAGTTGTGCTCCGGCGGCGAGCTTTTCGATCGGATTACGGCGAAGGGGAGTTACTCGGAGAAAGAGGCGGCGAGAATTGGTCGGCAGATTGTTAATGTGGTTCACGTGTGTCATTTTATGGGGGTGATGCACAGGGACTTGAAGCCTGAGAATTTCTTGCTAGCGAGTAGGGATGAGGATGCTCCTTTGAAAGCCACCGATTTCGGGCTCTCCGTTTTCATTGAGGAAGGTCAGTTCCGGAATGGGTTTTTTCTGTATTAATTCTGTCTTTTTGAAGTTGGGTTTTGATTTCTAGCTTGTTTTGTTCTCTATTGGGTAAGTGAATCCGATTTTACAGTTTCAGTTCTTTCTTGACATTTCTTCAGTTACTTTCTACTATTCCAAACTTAAGGCACGATTAACTTGGGTTCGATTCTCAGGGATAGGCTGCAAGTTTTGCTCGTGAATCCCCTAGTTCCAGCATGAATGAAGTGTTTTTATCGGACTAGAGAGGGAATTAGTTGAGGTGCTCCTAAGCTAACCCAATCAAAACTGACTGTTAAACCAAAAAAAAAAAAAAAAAACTTCAAAAGCTATAATTCGTATTGATCCTGATCAATAATTTCAACATATTAGCAGAAATTTGATCGTATACTGTTTGATAAATTTCGACGATTGTACAATAATATTTCTGTATTTTACTTGGTGAAAGATTTGTCTTGAAGGGTAAGATGGATCCTTGCCTATTTATTCACGCCGTAATAGTCTAGTTGATGATTGAGGATTGACGAACTTTATGTTACAGTTTTGTGTTGTGTATGGAGGAGGAAAATTAACAATTTTATGTCATTGATGGTGATTGGTGAAATGAGGTTGAAAGAGACCTTACATCTGATATCTACGAGTAACAAGTTTGCTAGATTTTGAGCTTATTTTTTAATTTTTAGCTTACAACTCCATAAAAAGTTATGACTATATATTCAAACAAGTATGCTCATAACTTTTTTCTGGTAGTTTTTTTAATTTTAAATTATTAAACACAAATTCTATTATTTAAAGTATAATTTATAGCTCTAACAAACTAAGTTCTCTTTAAAGTCATAATTCCATATTATATCAACTATATATTTATAAATTTATAATTTCAATTACACCGCACACCCCTAGTACTTCTGGTTCAAACTGACAAAGTCAAGGGAGAAAGGGACAAGTCAACCAAGTGAATGACTATCTCTCTCTCATATTGAAAATCAGAGCAAGAAGCACTAGTTAGATAATTAATAGATAGTGTGAAAGGTAGAAATGATACACCAGATCATCACTAGCTTCTTAGAACGGACCCGTGAGACACACTATGGTAAGCTTGGAACAAGTCAGGTTCCGCTAAAAGTGGTCCAAGTCATGCCAGGAGCATTGCTGGTAAATAGTAAATTCCACGGATCCATGAAGTTAACTTAAAGGGGTACACCAATTTTTTCCAACTTAGGACATATTTGACTCGTGATCTAAATTTAGCATTTTAGCCTTTTTGTTTAAAGTTTTTTTAAAAAGCAAACAATCAAACAATCACTTTTTGGTGGCTTAAAGCCACCTTTTAACTAAACGAGTTTTTTGCTTATTTAGCTTAAAGTAAAATAAAAATGGTTTAAAGTGGGTTTTTGAGAAAATTTGTCCTCTATGTTTTTACAATAATTTATTTGTAACTATAATTTGTTAAAAAATATTTCTTCATATTTAAAATTATCCCTGGTTGCAACAACTAGTTCAACTTTAACCACTGCTTCTTGCCGTCATCTAGCTGTCGTCATGCGGTCCTTGCCTATTCGGTGTATTTCAGAAATGCCTAAGTATGGACTGTTTTTTTCCAATCACAATATATTTTATTTGTGAAAGAATGAACCGAATACATTTTAAGAGGGCTTATAAATACACATACTTAGCTTAATACGCTCGCGGGCACAAATATTTAAACATCTTGTACAAGTACTCAATGCATCTAAGGGTGTGCTAACCAAAAAAGTATGTGCATTCAAAAGTTTTCTTTAGAAAATGGGTTGGTCTTTTAACAAATATAGTAATTTAAGGAGGCATTAACTAATTATCATGGGTGTATTTGATAACATTTTTGTTTTGTATAGATAAAATGAGAAAATTCAAAATTTGAGAGTGGTGGGGTCACTAACTAAATTTATTAATGGTATATTTAAAAATATATTTATTATTTATAAGTAAAAGTGAAAATGTCAAAGTTTTTTTTTTTTTTTTTGTGGAGGGGGGCACGCGCCTCCCAATCCTTCATTGAATCCGCCACTGCATCAAAGTAGTTTAATCCATGCCTGATTATAGATAGAGAAGTTTGAAAGCAGGTCAAGAAACCCCAGTTTGTTATCAGGCTGGCTCAACCTCTACGCAAGTGAGGTGTTTACCTAGGGTCTCATATGAAGAAAGGGTCTCGTTTATTATAATATGTCTATATATTAT
>JAOTRH010080110.1:0-17250 GCA_034768845.1 Heliamphora exappendiculata
ATCAAAAGTGAGGATCACTTCTGTGTCGACACAAAATTGATTTGTGTCGACTCAAAATGAGTCCTAGGTACTTCGGCGCTTTTTTTTGTATTGACACAAAACTAGTTTGTGTTGACACTAATATTTTGGTACCAGAAGATCAACTTGAAAAGCAGTTAGGGTGTCAAAGTATTTGATCAATTGGTATTGACACACTTGATAAGCTTCAAGTTTATTTTGCCTTAAGTTTTTAATTTAATTTTCAATTAAGATCAACACAAAAAAAATCTACTTAAAGAATTTTTAAATGTTTGAAACTTTTGAGATAAAAGTCATTTTTTTGGGCTAAAATGTCAACTTTGATTGTTCAAAATGTATTAACACTTTTATTTTGGAAATATAAAATATTATCGATTAAAAATATTTATTCTTAAAAAATAAATTATCAAAATTATCAAAATCAAATTAAAAAGCCTTAGGCTAACATTTATGATGGGGAAAAGCGGAGCAGCAGTGACAGGTGAAGAAAATTCAAAACTTGGAAGTCAGAATGTGAAAATAAGAGATCTCAACTCCGTGATATGTTTCGAAGGCAAGTTCATTTTGATTTAATGAATTGTATGTTCTTTTTCTTTTGATTCAATGAATTGTATGTTCTTTTTCTTTTTAATCTTCAGTACTGATTAGTCAACCTTCTTTCAGTGGTATTTATCTCAAATTTAGTTAGAAATAATACAATCTATTGAAGCATCCTTATGATATTGCCGTCATTGTCAGATTTTGCAGGACTAGTCCAAGTTTGAATTAAAGTTGAGATTGAGCTGGATGAGGATGTATCTATATTTATCCCCATTTTAAGACTCTGTATTTGAGATGTAAACTTCAAGTATTTCAGATCATTATTATTTATTTATATTTTTTGTTGGGAAGCTGATGTTTCTTTGATGCACCTTATGGGCTAGACCTTTAATTGGACTTTATGTTTGAATGTTTGGATATTATTTATGAATTAGACAACTTTTGCATTGATTAAATGTATTCTTGATATTTTAATGTGATTTAATGGATGTATGAATGGTTGGAAATTTTTGTTACAGATAAAATATTATAAAATATATTATTTATTGTATTTTAAAGAAATTAGTCATTTGCAACGAAAAAAATAATTAAAAAAATTATTACAAATAACTATTTTTTTAAACAAAAATCGTTGCAAATAACCATTTTTTTAAACATTAGAAGAATATTTAAAATGGCATATTTTTCGACGCAAATAATAATTTTTTGGGATGATTGAATATTGATGCAAAATTATGTTTATGACGATATTGGCTTACGACTCAAATGGTATTTTAATTTTTTTTGCGACCTTTTTTGTCCGGTTGTACGGGGTTATTTTTACCAATGCAAATATTTTTGTGATGGTACTTTCCGGTGCAAATACTTTTTGAGACCGCTTCAATTACTTTGATTTGTTGATGTAAAGCCGACGAAAATACTATTTGCGACGATAATTTAATTTTTTTATAACGGTATTCTTTTGATGCAAAAGGCCTATTTTTTAGTAGTACGGTGGTTTGATACTATTTAATGATAATTTAGGTCAATTTCGGTTTATAAAAAAGCGGAAGCAAAACTATCAATTTGCTATTCAAATTTCTTATGTGAGCTTATCTGTTTATTTAGTTATTTTTTATTAGTTTTAGCTTAGTTGGTTTGATTTTTTAATTTCTTTTTAATAAAAGTTGGTTTGACTTTGTTTAGTGACTGTAATATATTTTTTGAACATGTAATAAACTGATTATAAAAGTACGTTATGATTGATGGGGTGCAAAGGAGTTGTTTTATTGTTATTAAAAGAAAATGTAATTTTTTTTTGTAGATACAGTGGGTATGAGACTTTGCGCATTCCTATTGAACAGAGTTACCTGCTTTGTCTCTAAAAGCAAAGGAATAAAACATAAATAATAGATTTGTAAAAAGTATCAACTGTTTTTTCATTGGTTGAATTGTTTTGTCTAATAATCGTTTGGAAATGCATGTCTATATAACATGATAGAATAACTAAATGTGCCATTTATATAGGTGTTAAGAATTCAATCTTTTATTTTGTTCTCTTCTTTTTCATGTTGTTCTATTAAAAAAAGTTTAAAAAAAAATCATTGATATTATTTTTCATTTAGCTTTTACTTTTATTATTTTTTTATTTATTCTTTTTTACGTCTATAAATTAACAAATTAATAAAGTTATATTATATAATTTAGTACCTTCAAATTAGTCAATTAAGTAATTATTGAATTATTAATATTATTTTATATTTTACTCTTAAACTGTTAAAATTAGAAGATTTAGTGCCTATAGGCATAATCGATAACTAGTTTCGCTACACTTCTCATTTCAGCATGTTTTCCCATGCTTATAAGAATAATAAAATATCAATTCGTATCTTTCAGACTTCCCGCGCTTGGAAACAATTTGGTAATGGAAAATAAATCATAAAATTTGTAGATATTTTTCCATTTTTGTTTTGGATCTACAAAATGAGATATATTATAAAAGGAATTTTATATCTCCAATATTAGAAACAAGTTTTACAGGAAGAGGTTAAAATCTCCCCTTCTTGAAGATACAAAGTTTTGGTAAATCCCCCCATTCATACAAGGAGGAAGCTATACAACCGAAATACCGAATATTTTTCTGAAAGAGATTATTATATTTAAGCCGAAGGGGGGTGGAAACTTATGTGCTCGTGCTACAATTGGGCTTTAAGTTGGAGTTTTTTTTTTTTGCTTTTGACATTTTCCGTCAAATAAATATAAAAGCTTAATTATTTATTTATAATTTTAAAATGCAAGTAAAAAATAAAATAAATCATTCTTTTTTACCTTTTGATTTGTCTTAATTTTAAATAAAATACCAAAAGTTGATTTTAAACCAGCTGTGAAATGACGCTTGATCTCGTTTGGCTCCAGTTTAAAACTAGATTTTTAGTCTTTTTACTTAAAGTAAAAAATGTGTTAAATCATAATTTTTTTTCTCTTATATCCCAAATCATCTTTCTTTCTTTCTTCTTCTTTGTTTCTATAAAAGCTAAATTTCATAAAATTTTAATTACCCAAATTTTTTTATTTTATAAAAGTCATTAAGTCAAGCTCCTTAAACATATCAAACAGGGGCTTAATATTGGATTTTTTTAGTTTCTTTTTACTTAAAAGTCACAAAGTTAATTGTCAAATTACCACTTAAAGCCATTTTTTAACTAAACAAATTATTTACTTATTTGACTTATTAAAAACATCCAAATATATGTAGGAAAGTAAATATATAGGAATTCTCAGAATCAGGTATGAATTCCAAATATCTTACACCATTTATGGAGTTTTTGAGATTCCCTAATATTTCCCTCCATAACACTGAAAATGCGACACTATATAGGAAGACTTTGGTGAAGTTATTAGAGGTCAGTTTTTGAGAAGAGTGTTTTCTTGTTGTGAGTTCTGATGGTTGAAAGGGCATTCCTTTAGTTGTATTAAACAAAAGAAAGAAGTGTAAGTAGTTTAGAATCCTTCTCGGTACAGTGCTAGAAATGCTGCTTCGCGGTTTGTTGATCTGTACATTTGTGTCTGTCTTGGCGGAGTTGGGATTGGCCAACGACCGGCTGCATCAGAATTCCGCCAAGACGAGGGCCACCTACCCAACCATCTATGTGGATCCATCAGGCCAAGGAAACTTCTCCACCATTCAATCCGCCATTGATTCCATTCCTTCTAACAATGGGAATTGGATTTGTGTTTATGTCAAGGCTGGCGAATACAGGTGCTCTTCCCTTTATTAATTCTGATCGCATGTTAGAGAGAATCTTGAGTAATTTTTGCGTGTTAAACTGTCATTTTGTGTGAAGATTAGAAAATTGTGTGAAGATTAGAAAATCCGTCCACACTTTTATAACTACTATATGACTTTTGTAAATTTTTAATTTAACATTTTTCATGCAAATTAATAACACTTAATGCACGTATAGCGTGTCACAAACGCTAGTATATGTGTATACAAATTTTAAGTTATATAGGTAGTCAAAATCGAAATCAAAACTGCAATTAATCTAGAAAAAAAGAGATGGTTTTAGTTGATTTTTTGGAGAAAAGAAATATGCATTCACTGAATAACGATATATATGCATTGGATGGATGGTAAAAAGGAGAATCATCGCTGAGAAGTGTAGATTGCAGTTTTGGGTGAAAGGTTGGTTGGGTTAGAGTTCGGAAACCAAAAAACACATCTGTTGAGAGAACTGAAATGGAGAATAAAGTGAGAACGTGCGGTTCTTAAGTTGGAAGTTGGGTTTTTTGTTTTTCTGTTTTTTCTTCCTTTGTTGTCCTTCCAGATTCTTTGTTGTCCCTCCCGTAAAGAGAATTAGCATTAAAAGAACTTAAAAAGTGTAATTTGTTAAGGGATAAAATGGGAATGAGAAAATGTAAGTGGGCTTTATTTTTTAGTTCACACCAAATTGGAGTATTGTCTTTCAATAATAACTATCATTTGTTGATACTAAATGACATGTTTACTTTATATTATAGTATAGTATAGATATAATATTATACACAGCTAATAGAAAATGAATGTATTGTTTGGTGCATACAGGGAACAGGTCTCTATTCCACAAGATAAGCCATTCATCTACCTGAAAGGAGATCGAAAAAGAAAGACCATTGTCGTTTGGGGTGCTCATGATTCAATTGTGACAAGCCCAACTTTCATATCTCGAGCCGATAATATCGTTGCCAAAAGCATAACCTTCTGGGTACGAGAAAACTTTATATTTTATTCTTTATTCTTTGTTTGTTGCACATGCACTGTCTTTTGTGTGTATACATATTTATATAGGTGATGGCTTCTTTTCAATCCTAGGACAGATTTGATCAGTGAAGTTGGATTTTATTTGAGTTTAAGATGGCCTATTTTGATGATTTCAGGCGTTTATTTTATTATTTTAAAAAATTAAGTTGATTAAATATGGATAACTGACTTAACAAATCACGTTTGTATTAATAAAAATAAAAATATATGAATTTATCAATATTCAATATTCCATATATGTAAAATATATGAAATTACATATATTATTTATTTTATCAAAATATATGTAATTTATTATGAAGTTATCAATATTCAATTAACTTGATTTTTACAATAATAATATATATATTTAAAATAATAAAATAAATAGTTCAAATCATCAAAGTAGATTCATTTTGGACAAAAAAAATCTAACTGAACCAGTCTAATCCCATGAGCGACATGAGACAAGCCAAACTCATTTATATACTATATATATACATATACTCTTAGTACTAAAAGGGACTATTTGGTGGGAATTTAAAAGTGAAATCGGATCACAATATTTTTTTCCAAAATATCTTATAATAAATTACAATTGTCACAGTACTATTAATGTTAATTTCTTTAACTATAAGGGTAATAAAAGGGGAAAAAAATCACTATAGCATTCACTTCTCCTATTTTTTCTTTCTCTTTATCCCACTATATCGACCACTTCTACATATTTTCTCTCCTTTTGCATCAACTAGAGGTGGGTGACCAGGATATGAACTGGTTTAAAATATGAGGTAGTGGGATGATAGTAATTATAATTCTTTTTACATAATTATTCTTAGTAATTGACAAATTCTACAACTGTTTGCATACGTAGCCAGTTATTATTTGTTGGTATTTTAGAAAAAGCAACAAATGTTAATAAACTTCAAAAAGTGTCTACATAAATAAATTAAGTGATGCTTTTCTATACTACTCTAAACTTCAATAAATTAGGAGTTATCATTATTCAAGGGAAATGATTTTCACACACTAAAATGTTTAAATATACTCTTCCTATTGTTTTTATTAGGTAAAGTTACAAAAATATCTTTTACAAATGATACAATTTACATATTGTGGAGGATATTTTGTAATTTAAACTAATAAAGACAAAAAATTAGGGTATTTGGAAAAATGTGGATTGTGAAGACCACTCCCTCTGTACAAAAATATAGACAATTATGTATATTTTGTGCAATTCCTTATATTTATACTATTTTTAAAATGCAGTCCAAAGATTTAGTTTTTTAAAGCTAGCCAAACATTGCTTTTTTCAAATATACCCGTATAATAGTTTGAATTTTAAATTTTTAAAATTTATAGAAATAGTTCTATAACTACCCACTCTTTTCCTTGTTTATTGTTTTTTCTTTACTTGAAATTTTATTTCTTGAATTCTCATAATTCATAATTAACACATATTATTTTTATAATTTATTTTATAATTATTTTTATTATGCAAACACTTTTTAAATATTTTTATATAATAACTAATATTACACATGTATCGTGCGACCACAAACACTAATATATTTATATAATAACTTCCACACTCCCTTTTATACAAACTCATTCCATCTTTTTGTCTTTCTGTCTTTAATGCAAATACTCTTTAGGAAAAAGTAAAAATAGTTTCTGTTGCCATTCATGTCCAATTGATGAACTGTTGAAGCTGTCGTGGCATGTAAATCTTCAGCATGACTTACCCTGAGAGTTAGACCCAATACAGGTATATAAAAAATGTAAAGCAACCCATCGAAACCCCATATTCATGATAATCACACCGAGAACTGAAAAAGGTTGAGAACTGAAAAAACTCCACGGTCATGATAATCACACCGAGACTACAAATAGTTATGGAATCAAGATTCAACACAAAAGGTACAATACGCCCAGTACAAATCCTAAACTAGGTATCCACGTGGAGAGGGGGATTGATTGTAGCACATTTCTCTCCTTTAACTGTCAATGATAATGGTACTCCAATAACTAGAATAGGAAAACCGCAATAAAACATGTATCACAGCCAAAAACTTCATGGGTGGAAAGAAGGTGAGCAGCAATGGCGACTCTAGGAATTTTTATTGATGGGATCATTCAAAAATTTAAATTCTATTCATTCTATAAAATAATAATTTCTATACTAATTAATAATAAATCATTCATTATTAGCATACTACAAAATAAATTATGCGTATCAATTAATAAATAGAATACACTTTTACTATTATTACGTTGTTGTTTTGACAAAAAAAAGTATAAATACACGAACTTTTACAACTGTATTCGATGACATTTTATATTTTAAAATCAGTACATAATAATTTAGGTGTCAATAGTATAAAAAATATCATTTCTAATATGTAATCATTGAATCAAACCACATAAAGAACTAACTTGATATTGAAATCTATAAAACGGTTGTTATGCTCTTGAACTTGAAGTTGAATATTTTATGATTGTAAACAGTTTTCTGTGTTCCTAAGATTGGCTTAGCTCTCACCCCGCCACCACTAGTGATCTTGCAACTTCATTACCTTTCATTATTCTAAAAGGGCTCCACAACCAACCTGCTCACCAAGGGCGACACTATGTGTTGAGGTATGGGGTCAATTGACCCCATGAAATAATTTTTTTGAAATAATTATTATAGAAATTCTTTAGTTGATGTATAATTGACCCTATTTAAAAAATATAATTGACCCCATAATAATATAAAACACTATAATTATCTTCAACGCATTACACCAGATTACTTCTCTCAGTATTTTTATTTCAAATATGAATGATATATTCATAATTCTTGAAAAGTTATGATACAAAGTTTCACAAATTAAAAATTAAATTATACTACTACCGATGAACCAGAGTCTCCAAGAGTAGGAAGGCAAACATGAATCTAGGCTATATATCAACCTAGCAGCCGTTGCTATCTTCTTACTTATACAGAATATAGCAAAACTTTAGTGCAACCAGTGAACGTAGGCATTCTTGCTAAACCATGTACATATGTCTGTCGTTTACTTGCTTGATTATTCTTCTTGCTAGTGAATGTGTGTACAACTTGTTTCCCTGCAATGCCAACAATGGAATACCTCGAGGAGCGGAGATGATGGTTGCGAGGTAAAAAGTTTGCACATGTCAAATCAAAGTTCAAGCTGGCTAATTGGAGAATCACAGAATGCAATGTGGTGTTGGCTAAAGCCACGGAGGAAAAGAACAGGTTTGAGGTTGAGGCAAGGGAAAAAAAGGGAAAGAACTCGAGGTGACTTTAACTTGAGCAGCAATATCGTGAGGGATTTATTTCAAAAGAGGGAAGTAATCTTTTGTTTTGATGGGTTTTGCTGAGACATTTATGGATGAAATTAATGCCTTTTGATTCAGTCTCATGTATTTGTATTCTATAACTATCTTCATTTGATTGTTTATGCTTCATTTTATTTCCCACTTGAAATGGTGTCAATTCAACTATTTGCATTATCTACCTCAGATTACATTCCAATAGGGTAGAACACAGGAGACAGATTATGTAGAACAGAATAGGATCCAACACATAGGAGATAAACAACGAACGGAGCTTGAGCGACAATTTAGCATAGGTTATGGTATATGCATCCATGGGGGATCATAGTATTTGAGACACAACAAGAGTTGAAACAAATTGGCCCAACTTGGTGTTCCGCCACATGAGTTTGCTCAAGAACCAAGGGCATTTTGATGTCTATTAAACACGAGTGAATTGAAGTTGAAACCTCGGGAAAAGAGTTGCCCTAGATGAACAAAGAACTCAAGCACTCAATTCTGGATCCCAAGTCCCAACGACATCAGGTCCATTAGAAGGGAGACAACTTTCCATGAGGTAAATAGAGTAAGGTTGGCGCCAATCAAAAAAGCTATCTACGAAGTTGCAGTCAATTTTGAAGGGAAACTCGACACCTCAAACATTAACTTTGGAGTTTAGATCCTTGGCCATGGAAGCCAATAGTAGCCTTCACACTATAACCAAGGACATAATGGTGAGGTAACAGGTAGGAGCAAATTCTTAGAGGCATTCTCAATTGGTCTTCTTGGCAGCAAGCTCTGAATCATCTTTAATACACAAGAGTGTAGCATACACATTAAGGGCTAGCATGAGCCCCAATACAAGGGTCTCAATACTCCATATCATTTTTTGAGCACTCAAACTCAAGCTTCTAGGAGGTTTACTTTAGTGCCATTTGATAAAAAGAACAATGCCCATGGCCCACCCCTTTCTGAGGTAGTGGACACATCAAAACATAGAATCCACTCTCTTCAGAAAAGGATATGACAACTCAGAAATTGTTGCCAGAAAGATGTTCAGAGTGAGGTTCATACTCTTTCTTGGGAAACATGCAAGGAGATCAACCGAATCTCACTCTTGATTGCCTTTGGAGCCATGCAAACAACTTTGTACTCGGTAAAGGAGAGGAGCCACTTTGTTGGTAGGCTTTCCAAAGCAGTGTAAGTATAGACAAATTGAATGGGATATAATGACAAGAGAGTATATAATGACAAAACTTCTTGGCTGCGAACACTAAGGGCAACACTATGGTTTTGGTTGGAGGATAACACATTTTTGTCCCTTCAATGACTCTAGAGTGAGGAGAGCCCTTACAGAGAAAGGGTTTGACATAGAGGAGGGTGGTTTGCGGTGTCCACCTTGTTGAGTAGTAGTCATTGTGAGAGGGGGAGGTCAGGATTGTTTGTACTGCTTTAACACTCAAATTTTGTATATTTCTTAAAAGGGAGTTAAACGACTTAGTAATATTGGCCATGGCAATAATCAATTGTGAGGACCCACCCCGTGGAATAGTCTTGAGCAACCTATCTAGAAGCCAGACCACCGATACATGAAAATCATCAACCTGTCTAGATGCCAGAAAACCACCGATACAGGAATAATGAATAAAGACATGAAATAGGTTGGCAAGCTTGATAAGGTATTTTTGATAACGGTCAATCTGCCCCCTTTTAACAGAAACTGACCCTTCCAAGCCACAAACCTATTCTCAAACCTCTCTACCACTAACTCCCAAACCATCTTAGCTTTGAAGATGAACACAAATGTAGACCCAAATAATCCAGAGGTAGAGATTCGACACTGCACCCAAGGTTCAAAGCCAAAGCCTTTATATTAGCAACACTCCTCACAATAATTGTTAGTGTGGCTATTTTCTTATTTTATTTCTCCTGATTATATTTGAAGGACATTCTTGTAATTTAGATTTTTATTACTTTAATATAAATACTTAGACATGCAGGGAATTGATTAGAAACCCTAAACATATTCTCTTAATTCTCTTTCCCTTTAGATCCTTCCTCCTCCATCTTTAACCCTAAAAATTTAAACTTTAGACTTCAACTTGGTACCAGAGTAAGAAATCATAACCAAAGAGTGTCGGATATCACCCGAGAACAATCGGAGTTGTTGACCTAAGTAATCACGCTGACGTCAGCATTGTAGAGGAAACTTGATCCTCAGATCTTGATCAATTGGTTCATCTGAGCATTATCATGATTTTTCCACAATTTTTAGAGACAATCTGATGAGAGTTCCAATTTTTGGAAGCTTTTCGGTTCTTCAAGGGGTTTTTTTCTTCGATTTTTGGATTTCAACATTATTGCTTCAAATTGGAGGTTCCAATTTCATCTATAGGGACCGAAATAATCGGCGGTGGAGGTGTCGATTTGCATTGATTTGCTTGGATTTTGGTATTCTGATCGAATTCAGCAACTGCTCGTGTGCCTTCAGCTTTGCGCTAAGGGTTCTGGTTGTGCAACTTTTGCCTTCCTTATTTGCTTTGCTTTGAGACCTCAGATTGTTGGTATGTGGCTCGAAAATAATCTTGTTGGGTGTAGTTTGCACTAATTTGGAGATTGTGGTCGCATTCTCATCACTATTGCTCCGTTACTTGTCAACGATTTTTTTGGGGGCTTTATGCTGTTTGTTGTTCCTGCTTCTTGCTCTTTGCTGTTCTGGTATGATTTGCTTTGCTTTGGCATTTATCGTGCCCTTTCTGGTTATTGGTTGCTTATTATGGTTTAACAAAATCTACTTGTTTAGGAATGATAATGTGCCCAAATCTATCATTCTCCCATCATAGTAATATTTCTTGTGTCTTTGAAATTTATTAGAAAATTTTCACCACGACACAATCTAAGAGGCCTTTATTGGAATATTGCATTATTCTCGTTAGACTTCAACTACAATAATCTCACTTTTTCGCCAAGTTCACGTGAAGACCCCAAGGTGTTGCAAAGCAAAGATGATGCATCTAAGAAACCTTGGCAAATTTGCCCCTGCATCACAAAAGACCATAGTGTCATCTCTAAATAACAAATGGGACACTACAACCCCTGACCTCTCTATGGCTCCAACCTGGATCCCACTGCTACACCTATCACCAGCTGCTTAATGGATCATCCTGCTCAACGCTTCCATCACAAATAAAAACAAAACGGGGGACAATCAAACCTCTTGAACTACCCAAAAAATTAAAAACTTTAGGAATGCCATTTACAAAGAAAGAGAACTTCACCATGGAAATGCAAAAACGAATCTGTCTCTTTCACTTGTCCTCAAAGCCCATCTGCCTGGGATTGTATAGAAGAAAATCCTAATTTACATGATTATAGGCTTTCTCCACGTCTAACTTTTAAATGATCACTGGCTCATTGCTTAGAAAGATGATTTGCTTTCGTGGGGGGTAGATGGATTTTGGATGATTGGCCTCCAAGCCAACAGGTTAGCGATGATTTTATAGACATTACCCACCAAGCTAATAGGTCCAAAATCCTTTATTAGCTTCAACGCCCCTTATATTGGGAATCAAAGCAATGAAAGAGGCATTGGGGCTTTTCTCAACCTCTCCAAACTCATAAAAACACTGAATAACAACCATCACTTTCCCTCTAACAACTTACCAACACTTCTAAAAAAATGCTATGGACTAGCCATTCTAGAACCTCATCCCCATCTTGGCTCTTAAGAGCCTCAATTACCCATCCTCACTAAACTCCTTATCAAGCCAAACAATGACCATCAGAGCTAATGGATGCAAAGTCAAGGTTATCAAGAGCATGTTGACGAGCCTTCTGCTCGGTATAGAGGCCCTGGTAGAAGCTAACTAAGTTAGCAGAGATCAACTCGTTCTCCGACTGTGCTACCCCCTCAACAACAATCTTGCCAATATGATTCAACCTACTATGAGCATTTTCCATCTGATGACAAAACATTGTGTTATGATCCCCTTCTTTGAGCCAAAGAGTACAATTTTTCTGACAAAAGAAGCCTCCCTAGCTCTTCCTCCAACATTCGTGTTATGATCCCTCTCTTTGAGACAAAGAGTACGATATTCGTGTTATGACACACATCAGGAAAAGTGCTACTACTTTCTTAGTGTCAAAACCCTCCGGCCCCTCACTAGAAGGAATAAACAATCCCCTACACCTACCCTCTCTCAGAGACTCTCTTACTACATCCGCCTCCAATAAGAAGCAACTCTCCAAGTTTGGTGGTGGGTTAAAAATTACCGACAACTCATCTCCATCCCCCCAAAAGCCCTCCAAACTCAAAAGTCCTAACTCCTACAACCCCATCTCGCACAACCCTCCCTCTAATCTCTTAGACTCACCCGAAAAAAACCTACCTTTTATCACACTGGCCTTTGAGCCATAGAACCACACATATCCACAAAACTATAGCTGAACAAAGGATCTACAGGATCGAGAGAAAAGATAGAAAGCACATTAGTAGATACTATGGGTGTTTGGCAAAACAACTGGTAGTAGCTTTTAGCATCTTGCTATTAATTTTAGCTATAAGTTGCAAGTTTTTCCAAACACCCGCAACTTCTGCAACAACTTCTGCTACAACTTATAACTATTTTTTCTTCTATTTTAACTACATATTACAATCTTTACCAAACACTTACAACTTCAGCTATAATCTACAATCTATAAACTACTAGTTTCCGCAATACCAAACAATACAACTCTAACTTGGTCTTGGAGTGATGAAGAATAGCATTTGGCTGAGGATTGTCGACAAACATCACCGAGTCGCCGACTATGCCACCTCCCATTCCGCCTACGATCAACTAAAAACCCATTACCAGACCCCGATCTCCAAGGTCCGACCCGACGTAGAATCTTGAAAATCCTTGTGTAAGTGGTTAGAATCCACTTCCAAGTGGGCCAAGGGTCAAAAAGGCGAAAGTGCATCCACAAATTGTATTGGATTTTGTATGTACATGTTCTTGTGGCACGAATGAGCGTCCTTGTTTATATCCTTACGGCCATAAACACTTTCTTGTTTCTATTAACAAAACATCCCGTTTTTCTTTGCTCTTCCAAAACCGATATAGAAATGGGTGCTTTTTCTATATTGTTTACCATAGTTACCGGGGGTTTCGAGGAAGACCTAAATGAGGAATTAGCATACCGATTTGTTTTCAGTTCGATTTATGATTTATTATTCATGGACGTTGATAATATCCTTCCATTTAGCAGCACCTTAGGATGGCATAGCCAACTTGGAGCTTCTCATGAACCAAATCAAAACTCTAGCTGACACTAGCCCCTGAAGAATTATCATCCTTCAAGCCTTCTTTTTATACGCATTGAGCCCTACTAGACGGGGTTAGGCTTTTTCCTTGGTAAAGCCCACCTCTTAGGATTTAAAAACAACCCAGTACGCGTTGGCCTCTCACCTTGAATGTTGGGTTTTCCTATCCTAGACCCAAAAGATGTGTTTCGTTAGGGGGACTTGTCTAACCCAAGCTATGCTCCTTCCAACACCACGTGCCCTCCCTCCATCACTCCCCATGCCACTGACTCCACCCTACACCCCTATCCGTCACCACGCTCCTAGTTAGTGGCTTTCCATGCGCCACCTCTTTCTTTTGTACTAGCGCCACCTTCAACAACTCGCCCCTCCCCAAGCAACTTCTGTAATCCCCAGTCATCCCCAACTCAACCCATATACGACACTCATAGTCATACCAGAGGTCTCCCCATTCAACCTTGACAGCGACTGATAGCTCCCTTCCTCTTCTTTTAACCTTAATGCAAGCCCATCAAAATTGTTTTCTAGTCGTCATCTCCTCATCAACTTCGATGAACCTGCCACAAAACTCTCTGATTTCCTAGAAGACCTCAGCGTCCCAAAGGTGGATTGGCAATTATAAGATTCTCACCCATCATTCCGACGGGTTGTAAACTAGACTTGTAACACCCACACTCATCCAGCTTCCACCAATTCAAGAAGAGTCTGCAGCCAGCAACCACCCACACTCCATCCAAAATACGCCTAGTACCTTTTTTTTTGGAAGGAAGAATAAAGAGGTAGAAAGCGCCCCACTGTCCACAACATCCACACCACTAGCACCTCCCACCGTCAAATAATCCAAGCTTTGCGGGATTTCGTTGCCAAAAAAGGGTTGGAGTAGCCTGGCCCGGCCAGCCAACTAAACACTTGGCTAGATGCTCCAAAGCTCCAATGCTGAGTTCTGCAACACCTCAAAGTCACAATCAGCTCTCCTACTTCCTTCCACCTTCAGCCTTCCTTCTGGTCAGTGAGCTATACCAGCAAAAAAGAACCTTTCTCCTTTGACACAACGCAAGAACCTTGTGGATCACAATCCATCAGAACCTTCGCAAAGCCAATCCACACATCTTCGAACGGAGATTCTAGGATGCAAAGAATCTCTCGCTTCAACACAACCCCCACCATAACCTCCATTAATCCACCAGCGTTGTTGTCATTGCATACCATCTAGACCCTTGACACCAATTCCCCACAACCCCCACACCCATCTAGCGAACTAAAACCTTGTCTAGCTTGGCGGCCAACCCCGAGACCTCCTCCATCTAGAGCTATAGAGACCTCAAGAACCCTCGACCCATCGGTTGACTTCTATCAATGGAGAAGTCGAAGGTCTTTCGATCAATCTGAGCTATCCTCCTCAAATGAGCCTTCACGCCTCCCACCACCACATCCTGCTTCACATTTACCCACACACTTACTTAACTAGAACAACAAAAGTGATGATGTTGAGCCTACAGACAAGAATTACAAGGTCCAATATTGGCTTCTCGTTATAGTTTCATGCAAACAAATCCTTAATAGGAGAGTAGAACTTCTTGCCCCTTCAGAGCGAAGTCTTTACAAATGAAAATGGGCCCTGGTGGACGAGAATGATGGTGGTAAATGGTGAGTGCACTAGTTGTGGAGCCTTCTAGAAAGTGCGGTATGCTTTGAGATGACTAAACTAGCGGAGGTGGCACGATGCGAGCTAAAGCAATCTTAGAATGAGAGTGTGGCAGTAATCAGAGCACAAGTTGATGTCATAAATGTTAAAATACAAAATTTTAAAATTTCAATGGACCAATTCTCGAACAAATGTAGTGTTGGTTCAAGAAAAAAATAAATAAAAATAAATAGTAATAAAAAAAAGGACCGGCAAGTTGAAGTTTTACAAACATGAACTGCATGGTATGGTATTCAACCCTTGGTTGCTTCTATTCTCCATAGTGCATTGCTATGTATATTAACGCCGGGGGAGGGGGGGGGGGGCGCATTCAGGTGGAAGGACTTTTCCCGAGAAAACATTTGGGAGCATTTCTTCGGCAAAGAGCAAAGAGAAAAGAGAGAACATGTGGGAAGCATTTTCGCCAAACAAAGAAGAAGATAAACCAGTATTTGAGGAAAAAAACAGAAAAGAGAAGAGAAAACTGGAGGCATTCAGCCAGATAGCAAAACAAGAAAGTTCCAACTCCCCTTCTCTCTCTCTCTCTCTCTCTCTCTCAGACTATGTTTAGGAACAAGAAAAATGATTTTCTATTTAGAACCCGTTTCAATTGTGACAAAAACTATTGAACGGTGTTCTAAATATTATTGGCTTTGATAAAAATAACTTTCTTAGAACCGTTTCAACCATGACAAAAACCGTAACAGTTCTTAAATAAAAAAATCTAACCGCGACAAAAGTCAGCGGCTAAAGATAAAATATTAGCCCCCCTTGGCTAAAAATTAATATTAGCCGCTGTTGGCTAAAACTATATATTAGCATCCATTAGCTTAAATACAAATCTAAGTGCTGTCCGCTTTGATTTTATATAGCTGTTGCCGGCTTTAAATGTAGCCTCGTTGGCTAAAACACAAATTTAGCCTTTAAAGGCTCAAAAAAAATATTGGCCTTTGCTGGCTTAATAAAAATATTAGCCTCAATTGGCTAAAAATATATATTAGCCCTGTTGGCTTAAATACAAATCTAGCTGCTACCAACTTTAAACTTTATCTAGCCACTATCGGCTTTAAATTTAGCATTCGTTGGCTTAAATACAAATCTAGCCGTTGTCGGCTTTAAATTTTATCTAGCCGCTGTTGGCGTTAAATTTAGCTCACGTTGCTTGAATACAAATCAAGCTGCTATCGGTTTTAAATTTAGCCCATGTTAGCTTAATAAAAATAGAGTTAGTTACACTAGGGTCCTATTTTTTGTACTTATTTTGGGATAAACCCTATTTACTTTTTAACTATTCTAAAATATCATATTTTTAAAAGTTATTAATGACATAGACAATTTTACCCTTATTCCATAAATAGGCAAAATGAGTAATTAAAGGAAGTGATAAATCCATCCTTAATGACATGGTATTTATGTTTAGTTTTGTATTTTAAATTTTAAAATTACATAACTATTGTTATATATATCTTTTTTTAATAATATTTATATTTTTAGAACTTACTCGTAAACTATAAGAGAAGATCTATATTGAACATTAAATTTTGAAAAAATAATAAAAATGAGAAATTTCTCATGCTCACAAAAGAAAGAGAAAATATTGTATAATGTATAAATATTGCATACACAATATTGAACTAAAAATGAGAAATTAAAAACAAATTTACAATGAGAACTTGTGTACTTAACATTTTCAATTAATTAGTAAATGTACAAATGAGATATAAAATAAGAAATTTCTCATTTGTTAAAAATGAAGAAGAAGTGTGCAATATACCAATATAATTAAAAAAACCAAAAAATGAGAAATAGCTTCCAAGAAATGAGATTCTCATTTTACATGTAGAAAACAAGAACATTCTCGTTTTCTGTAATGAGTTATCATTTAAAAACTTTGACCAGAATAAGTGATAACGTTGTTAAAGAAATTCGAAAAACTACAAGGACAAAAACAAAATATACACTTAGTTAATATTAATACAAATTATGTTTCGATTACGAATAATTAATACAATAAAAAATATTACGACTTGTACTATATATATATATTATTTTTTGAGTAACAAAATATTTATTAAGGTGTACCGTATATATATATATATATATATATATATATATATATATACT
>JAOTRH010080121.1:0-17250 GCA_034768845.1 Heliamphora exappendiculata
CCGCCCCCGCCCCATTCCCCGTACAGTGTATCCATTAGCAAAAATATGAGACATATAAATAGCAATCACATAAACCTCAAAATATAATTATACCATGCTTATTATCTCATAAAACCTGTTCCATGTACATCATCACTAATAATTTATAAGCCATATAACATTAGCATATAATTCAAAATGAAAATCATCAATCACCATAAATTCATCATACCAAAAAAAATATAGCAATTTTATCAAGTTTGCAAAAGATGAATAATAGTGAAGCTTCCAAAAAGGCAACACGTTGTCAGTAAAAGTGGAGTAATAGTAAAGCTTGCAAAAATGGCAATACATTGAGCAGTCTAACATCAACCAAGTTTACTCCATACTTATAAAAGAGTAGTCCATTAGCAACAAAGTTTACTCAATACTTATAGAAGAGCAATCCAACAACATCAAGTCCAAGTCTCCAACCAACTTTGCACAAACTCTCAAACCATGAAACCAACCTTAGTTCTGTAAATTCAAAAAAAAAACTTATTAATTCATATGAACTATATAATAAGAACCGCAACTATTATAAATTTATTTTTCATTGGTCAATAATTAATGATACTTACCTTGTCATCATAATCAATAAGCGTAACAGGTGGCTCAATATCATCAGCATCCTCATTAATTGTTGCAAAAGAAGCAAAACCAAATAATTCTATTTTTGATTCACCCCAAAAAAATAGAAGAACAGGAAAAAAGTAATTATATTATCTTCATAATAAATAGAAAGAGAAAAATTGAAAAATGTAAGTTTTAGTTACCTTCATGTTCAGTCCCCCAATAACCAACTTTGAGCACGCATCTGCGTCTCTAAAGTATTGGGACGAAACCTAGTACGATGTGGAGTCATCACATGACCACTGTACTGAACGCTGATTCCGAAACAACTGTGGACACAGGAATGGCTAACACATCTCTAGCTTTAGCTTGCATAGTTAGATACTTAAGCCCATTTAATTTTCACCATACCAAATTATCAAAATCATGACTTCTTGGTAAGACATCCTCCTCCAAGAAATAATCTAACTCTGATTTGACACTCGTAGTTTTAAACTTCTTGCTAGAAACAAACAAATCATAGTCAGATATATCATTTACATTTTCACAAGCCAAGTTTGAAGTGTCTAAAAATACACCACCACTATTCTCAAGTCGAATTTAGTATTCTGTAACCAATTCAAAATAATATTGCTAAATTCTCTCAATTTCAAAAACATACTCATCCTTGTAGATTTTTGTATAATAATATTCTATCAGAGTCATTTTGTATCTTGGATCCAACACTGCTGCAACTCCTAGAATGCCATGAATAACTGACCAATACTTCTCATATTTCTCTGTCATTTTTTATGCCATATTCTTGATCACTTCAATTGGAGACTCCACTCACTGAGTTGGAGCAATTTTAATTTCATATACCTTTGGAAAAAAATAAATTTGAAGTGAGAAATTTAGTCCTACTAAACACCTCGACAGCATTATAGAAGATTTTCAATCTCCCGCATGCTTCTTTAGCAAACTCCCAATTACTATTAGTTGGCAAAGATTTACTATGTGGCTCACGAAATTTTAACCGAGAAAAAACATCTCTATATTCTAAAGCAGTCTCAAGTATCAAAAAAGTATAATTTCATCTTGTTGCACAATCAAGAACTAATTTCTTAGAACTTAGAATGCACAATTGACGAATTGTTTCTTCAAATTTCTCATTTCTTTTTGGTGTTGCCATCTAAAACACCATACTTTTTTTATTTTTCTCGACACTTCCTTTGATCGCTTCTAATCCATCTTTCACAGTCAAATTAAGTATGTGAGCGACACAACGCATATGAAATAATCTCCTACCTAGCAATAGAGAATTAGAATCCCACTTCTCTAACAAGATTATAATTATTGCATCATTACTTGAACAATTATCTACTGTGAAAGTTGAAAGTTTTCTATTCATATTTCAATCTAAAAATGTCTCCATCAACACATCACACAATACTTGTAATGTGTGTGGACATGGCACATAAACAAATCTAAACAAATAAATTATAAATAATAATTAATAAAATAAATTAAAGGATCAATAAAACAAAAATTGATGCTTATAAAAGGTTAAAAAAGAAAATTACCTTAGAATGCACTTTGCAACTTCCAAGAATCATCTTAATTTATATTTTTAAGTTATAGTTTTGAACTCCTCTTATCGATAAGTTACAAAATTAAATTTTGAACAAAAATATAAAGAAAAATTTAGAGAAGATCAAGAAATAAGTTAATAAATGAGATCATTTGTTATTTATTTTTATTTTTAATAAATTTTTTATATATGCATATAAATTTTTTTATTTTATTATTTCAGTTTATTTCATTAAGACGATTTGAAAATTTTTTTAACCAAAACATTTAAAGAACAACAAATAGCTAAAAAATAAAATTTTTGTTCAAACAATACACTATTAATTAGTTCAAAAGTCTAAGTAGGTAGTTAGCATTCAGATTTCAAGTAGGTGAGCAACACGATTGGGTTGAAAAAAAATAAGGCAATCATTGAGCTTAACATAAAGCGAAATAGAAAAAATAAAAAATAAGAGTCAAAATAAAAAATAATTCCAACCATTTAGGGCATTAGCAAGATCATTCACGTAAATAATTAGATTGATTGAATATTTATAAGTATAGGTTTTTATAATCTTTAATGTTAATAGTATATGTAATTTTAATAATAATTGTTTATTTTATTTAAAATAAGTATATATACATAATCACTAGATGAATTTAAATGCTTGAAGAAATGATTTTTTCAATGCCTGCTATCAAATGAAACGTATGGATTATTAATAAAAACTAACAGTGTATTTATAATAATTATGTATCAAATTAAAATTTATAACATTAGAATTATAAAAGTTGATTTGACGTTGGGTAACTTGGGTTGGAGAAGAAAAAGAAAAACTATAACAACTGATATAAGATTATAAAAAAAAATAAAAAAAAATTAAACGTAAAATTAACAATAAAAAATAATTTAAACTATTTATATTATAAAGAACATTGACAAGATTATCGACATAAACAAATTAGATTGATTGCATATATATAGATATAATTTCTTATAATCTGTAGTTTAATGGTCCATGTAATTTTAATAATAATTGTTTCTTTTATTTAAAATGAGTATATTTAGATAGTTTATTTAATTTATTAAATTAACTTAATTTTTAAATAAATAATCTTATCAATAGTGCTATAGAATGAACAGTACAGAATGTATATTAACATAAACTTACAATATATTTATAATAAATTGTATAAAATTAAAATTTTAATATCTAAAGAAGCGGACGAAAATTTGAAGGAGTCAGGAAATGGACCAAAACAGTGAAAACACTGTTCAAGGCACAGGGTTATATATAAAGTAGATTATACAGTTTTATATATATATATATATATAGAGAGAGAGAGAGAGAGAGAGAGAGAGAGAGAGAGAGAGAGAGAGATGTTAGATGTTAGAACAAGGAAGACGAGTAGCTGGGAGCGTCGCAAGCTCGATGAAAAGAGCCTAAACACAACGGCAAGAAACATGGAAAGGCAGCCCGCCGGCGACTGGAGTGGACTGGATCGTGAAACTGGGTTACTGGAATGAAAGTTTGGAACAATGGTATTCGAGAGAGAGAGAGAGAGAGAGAGAGAGAGAGATGTTAGATGTTAGATGTTAGAACAAGGAAGACGAAAAGCTGGGAGCGTCGCAAGCTCGATGAAAAGAGCCTAAACACAACAGCAAGAAACATGGAAAGGCAGCCCGCCGGCGACTGGAGTGGACTGGATCGTGAAACTGGGTTACTGGAATGAAAGTTTGGAACAATGGTATTCGAAAAATCTAACTCAGAAACTTGGAACAGTGGCAGTGGGAATGGGTTATTGGAAGTTTGGAACGGTAGAAGACTAATAGACTAACTCAAAAACTCTGCGTAGACCGTCGATTCGTATTCCTCAAGTGAGATGTGACTAATTAATTGGCGCCTAATTCTAAGTCCAGCACGTATATACATTATACATATAGGACATAACTGTGATATATATACTGAGGATGGGTTCGGGGCGGAGATCGGGGCGGAGAGACGCGAAATTGAACCCTCCCCGTCTCCGTTCGGGTTTCTCAATTTTTTTTTCGTATCTAACTTGAACCCGATACAAAAGACGAGAACTCGCCCCGTTAGGGCGGGCCGAGTCGGGAGGCCGAGTCGGGACAAATTACCATTATTCCTATAACAGGAGAGTGAAAGTTGTTAGGAAGAGAAAACACAATCTAGATATGCATATGCTTACGCCCAATTTGGTGTAAATTTTGATAATTTAAATTTTTTTTTGTTTAGACCTTTTTTGGTGTGTGATTAAAATTTCTTAGCTTTTTAGTTTGTCTTGATAAAAAAAATTAAAAAAACATATTTGTTTGATTAAAAGTTGAAAAAGTATACTGAAGATAAAATTAATTAAAAAAATTAACTTATTATTTTATTTTTATTTTTAAATTTTTTTTTAATTTTTTAATTAAAAAATCTACTTTTCCAATTTATCTCAACAAGCTCAACAAGGGAATTTCGAATAGTAAATTTTCTTAATCAAATGATAATAAAACACTAAAGATGAAGCTAAAGATTCAACAGGATTTTGTTATCTAAATAATTTTCTCTATCAAACCTATGTGATAAGGATCATTAAGCCACCAAATAAAATTTTGAGGGATAAGCATCATGAGAGGGCACAAGTTGAAAAAAAAAATTTTAAAATAGTTTAGAAATATACAACGTAAACCAGTTGATATAGTAGTTATAAAAAATGACAAAATCATAAATAATAAAAATATTATAAAGAGATAAGTAGAATAAATTGACATAGAATGCCATTTTAAGAAAAAAAATATAAATTTATTAAAATTAATTAAAGATATGACTCTTAATAGAATAGAATGATGTAAAAGAATTCATATAATCAACTTCAATTAATTAAGACAAAAGTTTAATTTAATTTAATTTGCTTTGATTTAAGGATCATGAGTGAAGCTTCACCCAAATCCAATTACCAAATCTCAAAAGGGAGTATTTAATTTTATATATTTTTTATTGTCATGTTGTTAAAAAAAAAAATTTTTAGCTTCTCACCGAGAAAGAAATCAAACAAAATAAGAAATGGACCAAAAAATAAAAAAAATTACTAAGACAGCAATAATTTTTTGATTTATTATTATTTTTCATCACATTTGTTAATTTTTAGTTCATCTCATTTAGAGAAATTAGAAAAATAAAAATATGTGATCAAAAAATTAAAAAAAATCATTAAAGACAAAAAATAAACAAAATAAATTCTGATTTATTAATTAATTTTATCTTATTTTTTCTTTTCTATTTTTAGGGGTTTTTTGAGGAGAGTTTTATATCTGAAAATCATAAATAAAAAATAAAAAAAATCAGTCGCATGCCTATTTTATTGTTTCCAGTTCAATTCCTACTAGTTCTCAACTACTGTGTGGTTATTTTAAGCAAATAAAAATAATTATTGGTCTGTTATAAATAAAAATAATTGTAATAATTAAAAAAATTCTCAGTTTAAAGTTGAGAAATTAAGTTTTAAAACTCAAAATTTTAAAATTAAAAAATGTCTCAGTTTTGAAATTGAAAAATTAGTTTTAAAACTGAAAAGTCTTAAATCAATTTTTTTTTTCAGTTTTGAAAATGAGAAATTAGTTTTAAATCTTAGAGAAATAAAGAAAAGATGAGAAGTTTATTACTTTTTCTAAAATTCGAGAATTTTTTCTGTTTCAAAAGAAATAAAAATCTATAAAACTTATAGGATTTATTACTTTTAAGTAACTTTATATTTAATATAGATCTTATTTGATAAATCTCAATAACTAAAATTTAAAAATATTAATTTTATTAAAAATAAATTTATATTGAAAGTTATAAAATTTTAAAAAAATTAAAAAACAAGACTCTATCAATTAACAAGGGAAAATATGTCATAATTAATATTTAAATTTAAAAATTCTAGTAATAGAAGGAATACTTACACAAATCTTTCAAATATGACTAATAATTAATTAAACATTTTTTTAATCTTTTTGTTAAATTTTTTTTTTTACTTTTCCAGTTTGTCTTAACAAGAGCATTCTAAAAAATAAATTTTTTTGATCAAATAATAAAAAAACTAGTAAAAATAAAAATAAATAAAATAAAATAAATCAATAAGTTATTATGTTCTCTCCTCTTGGGGGGTGATTCGAAGCATCTAAGTAACCATGTTTTGTTTGGTGTTTCTATTTTCAAGAATTGCCATCTTTTCTTCTTTCCGACCCATTTCCATCCTACCCATTGCAGCTGGGGGTAGTTATAATTAATCTGAAAATTTAAAAATATTAATTATTTAAAAATTATTTTCGAAACAAGGTCCCAAAGTTTAATCGCACAAAACAAATTAAAAATACACACTAAAACAAAAACATTTCTTTCTGTTATAGGGTCAAACAAAAAATCATTTTAACACAAACAATAAAAATTAACAAATAAGTTCTAGGCTAATTAAAGAAAAACAAAAAAGAGAAAGAGAAAAAAGAAAAAGATTTATGTTAGTGGCAATATAATTCAAATATTATTATCCAATTTTTTTTAATCACATAAAGGTATAAAAGAACCACATTACCTGCCATTTTGGATTCTCTTTCTAATCAGTCCTTGTGTGGCACCTGCTAAGCACCATAAAATTTAGTAGTATTACTAGATTTTCCAATTGTGATGTCATAAATAGGCTTTGTTATAGGCCATTCTTAATTAGGAAAACAAAATAAAAAACTATAATGACTAACGGTTCAACTAATCGGCGGTCACTGAGCAATGGTTAATAAGTATATGAGAACAAAAACAAATCAATATTGTTTTTGACATTTGACATTAGAGTCGATCACTTTTATAAATATCAATACAGTTTGTACATATATTAATGTATTATTTGTTTATTAGCCACTGTCGGCACGAGTTAGTATTTCTCTATAACCAAATGCACTATTAGCATCTTTGATTTTAAGAATGGGTACTATTTCTTTGCGCCAAGGTTTTCAAAATGCGTACGAAAGAAATTTTTTTTTTTCCATAGAAATTTCTAAATTTTGGTGCTATGTGTAGTTATACTTCTACTACTAAAAGGCCAATGAAAGAAAGATTCAATGATCCTCCAATACCAATATCGATTTCTATAGTTTTTAGTTGTTCTACAGGGCATGCCATGATCAGCAGTAAGGTTGCTCTATTGTGATCTGAGCGTTATAGGCTCGAATTATGAAGATAGACTCTTCGCACGCGGGAGTAAGGTTACATACATACAACTATTGTCACGACGTGACCTGCAGGAGCCTCATGCATTGGACTGCTAAAATGCTATTTTGGGTAATCATTTCGGGTTATACTCTCAATTTCCTGTCGGCAACCCAATTGCCATAAGATATGCAAGTATGACATGGTGCCCCTTTTGTAATCTCATTAGCAGTTAAAGAACACTTAGAAATCCTAACTAGAGATGCCACAAAGACAAATGTATATACTGTGAGTGAGGCATAGCAAAAAACTTGCATTCCTAACATCATTCACCTTAAAGTGCAGCATTTGGCCATTCTGAAGTACAGTTGTGAGTACTAGCACATAATTAAAACTAGAAACAGAACACTGATGTCTATGCAGCATTTTTGCCAAACAACATAATGAAGGAACTAGAAGAAGCAAAATTTACCCTGAAAAGCCATTGATAAACTGAACACATTCTTTAACTCTTAGACCATAAGCTCCTTCCACACAAAAATTAATAATATAATAATAATAACAATAATAATAATAATAATAATCTACCTTCCTAACAAGAGAATGTTAGGAACGAATCCAAACCCACAAACAATCATAGAATTAAGAAAACAACAAGTTTATGTGGTTCGGCTTTGTGACATACGTCCACAGAGAGTGCAAACAAACTCATTAAAGAATTCGGCAAAATTACAATGGAGCAAGGATCTCTCTCAACTCACACGCTATTTTTCTCACTCTCTCTGCTTTGTGTGTCACTCACACAGAAGCTCCGTACACTATATTTTCACAAACCAATACTTGCACCTCTCGATCTTCAATTCAATTCACATATAATGAAGCCTTTGCCTTTTATAGGCAATTCATGTTGCATGACCCACGAGGCCTTTAAATGCCTTTTTTTTCTTGAGATGCCCATTGGAGTCCATCTTGGAGTGCCAAATCTGTAGAATCGTTTGATGATCTAAGAGTACCTTGAAGTGCTAAAACATTATCCTCGAGCCTTGAAAAGATAAAGGCTATAATCGCTTTTGAACACCAATTAATGGGTGCGGACCCATCAATTCTCCCCCTCCACGCCTATTGGAGAGGGAGCACAACCGATGACTCCTTAGTTGGAGTCCATCCAGACCAAATCTCTGCAAATCTCCTAACACAGCCTTCGCCATCATGTTTGCTGGATTTTTGTCGGTGTGAATCTTTACTAGCTTCAACATTTCTTTCTCCATAGCTTCATGTACCTAGTGATAGTGAATATTAGTATGCTTTGTCCGGGAGTGCTACATCGAATTCTTTCTTAGATCAATAACACTTTGATTGTCACAATGCACTTTGTACCATGCTTGCTTAAAACCCAGCTCTTGAAGGGATTGAGTTAACCACAACACCTCTTTCTTAGCGCCAATGACAGCAATGCACTCCGCCTAGGTTGTGGATAATACAACACACTTTTGTAATTTGAACTGCCATCATACAGCCCACCTGCTATGTCGGCATTTGTAAAACCATCCAATACTGGATTTGCTCCCCAAAACACAAGCGCATCTTAGATATACCCTTCAAATATCATAGAGTTCATTTGATAGCTTCCCAATGATCTCTTTTTAGATTGGAGAGAAATTTTCTCACAACACCAACATCGTGAGCAACATCTAGTTAGGTGCAAATCATGGCATACATCAAATTTCCTGCTACTAAGGAGTAAGGAGCTACATCCATATGATGGCAGTTCCCTTGAGAATTTCTTCCAAGTCTACGTTCACTCCTCAAGATTTCCCTTGAGAATATCTCTAAACCAGAATGTTTACAGGTGCATTCAAAACCTTTTATAACTTCAACACGATCCTACGAAAAACATGCCCCTGTTTTTCTTCTAATCTTTTGAATTCTTCTTTGATGAGATTTACTCACTCACTCAAAGGACAAAAGGTGACTCACCATTAGATACAATAAATGGAATGCTTTAATAAGTAACACTCACTCTCTTTACAAAATGATTGGCAATAAATGAAGAAGTAAAGAGATGAGATACAAGAGCTGAAGCTAGAGCAACAAATGAGAGCTTAAAGAATTTTAACTTTAAATCAAGCAATACAACAGTAATTATTGGTATCAGATGTTTTAAATGCTAATGAGTAACTCCTTATATAAGCACTTGAGGTTTTATGACCATTGGAGGTAGGTAAGGGTATTAAATGACAAAAATTCAACGGTTGCACTCTGCCTCGTATTTTGAATTCCGTCACAAGTGTCGACATATTTGCTTTTGGGTCGACACAAAACGTCTAGCTCATGTTCTTCAAGTGATTGGGTCGACTCAAATCTTCTGTAGTGTCAACACGATTTCTGCATTCTACTCACCAACACAACGGTGTCGACACTAATGGTTTTGGTATTGACTCAATTCATTCTTCAACTTTTCGGAGGGGCCTTTTTGGGTAGACTCAATTTTCCTTTGGTGTCAACACTAAAAAGTGCAGGAACTCTCAGTGAATTTGTGTCGACTCAAAATTTCTTCAGCCGAGTTCGGTAATTTTGTGTCGAGTCTTCTTCAATTTGTGTCAACTCACAAAATCTACATGCGGCCGCGGTACTTTTGTGTCAACTCTTTTTCAATTTGTGTCGACTCAAAGTTCCGGATAACTAAAGTGACGAAACACTTTAGTGTCGACCCAAACCTAGTTTGTGTCAACTCTTTTTGAGTACAGAGAGTCTCGACTCTTTTGTGTCGACTCAAATTTTATTTGTGTCGACTCAAAACTTTGATACCTGAGACATCTTCAATGAATATGTTAGGGTGTCAATTCTTTTGCTCAAAAGTGTTGACACACTTGAGATTTTCAAGTATCTTTAGCCTTTAAGTGTTGACTCAAATATCAATTAAGGTCAACACAAAATATTCTCTTTCAAAAATACTTAAGTGTCAATTCATTTGAGAGATGAGTCATCTCATATGACTAAATGTGTCAACTCATTTGTTATTTGGTGTCAACACTACCTTTTTAAAAATATTAAATATAATCATTTCAAATCAATTTATTCTTAGAAAATAAATTATGAAAATCATCAAAATTTAAATAAAAAGCCATTGGGCTAACAATCTCTCTTTTTTTTTTATTATTACAACAATTTCAATATTTTTTACAAAACATTTAAAAATATTTTTAATAAGAGTTCTTCTCTTATCGTTATGCCTTAAACAAGATATGTAATCACAATAGCTAGGCATTCAATCAATAGAGAAAAAATACATTTTAAAGATGATTTACAACTTTAATTTAGAAAGATTCTGAGTTTATTAAAAATTTGTGCATTAAATAAAAAATATGCAAAGTGATTTTTAAATTCCAAACATCAATCATAGAGATATATAAATAGCTATGCTATAAAAAAGGGATTTCAACAGAAATTTTACATTCACAATCATATAAACATTCATCCATAAAAAGAGAATATGAAAGAAAGTATGTACACAACCAACATTCACAACACATAACCAAAAAGAATGTATGTTTAATAGTACAACTTCTCTTTCATAACCATAAAAAAACTCATGAATGACAAATATTTGCAAATGTTTTACTTCTTCTCCACTTCTTCTTCCTTACCGTTTCTTCTTCCCTTTTGAAATCATCAAAGTGTCAAAGTCATTGATCATCCATAAACTTCTTGAATTTCTTCTTTTCTGCTTGCTTCAGGCGCCTTTCTAAGGCTTTTTCCTTGGAGGAGAAGGCGCGTTCATCTTTCTTCTCCGCAGTAGCCATGGCATCCAAAGTAGCAGCTAGGGCCAAATCTGTTTCACGCTTCAATCGTGCAATTTTTTCTTCCTTTGATTCCTTGGGTTTGAACTGTTTTCCCCAAGCTTCTTGCAACCATTCGAGATGCTCTTCAACTTTTCTGGAGTTGGTGTGAACTGCTATGACAATACCTTAGTCGTATTCTTTTTGAACTTGCTGAATGATCGTCTTATTGCAGTTTACTGTGGAGACAAGACTATCGTCCATTGTCCTGCACAGGGCTCTCCCAGCATCTGTGGCATTTTCAACACCACGATGCAGGGCTCGATTAGTCTTGTCCAAATGTTTGACTTTGACAGGTAAGGAGGATATGAAGCTATTAAGGTCAAACATGTCTTGATTAACTTTGGATTGAAAGGAGGTCAAAGAAGATGATAAACCTTTAACCAAAGACACAATCTCAGGCAAATCAACAAAAAGAGCAGCAGAGGAGGCAGCCGGACTAGATGGAACATCAATGTGGGCAGGAGGAGGAGAAGGAGCATGAGACGGAGTAGTGGAAGGTCCAAGTGTGTCAGTCCTAGCAGATGGTGGAGCAGGTGAATCAAAATATACTCTAATGAGGGAGAAATCTCGAGGGGCAGCAGAATTGCGAGGCATGGATGGAGTACCACGTCGAGTGGTCCAAACTCCGTCAATCTTGGAAATTTGCATATGTTTTAAAGTAGAAGCGCCATACAAGTCACGCTTTGAGAAATGAACAATTTTCTCAGCAAATAAATCATTGCCAAAATGGCAAAGAACTTTGGTAAAAAACATGCCATGGGGGAGGGGGAGTTAGATTTTCCATGGGATTGGAGCATATCAAAAATAATAAAAAAACTAAGATCTAGGTTTTTCTGCTTCAGAATACACCGCATTATGAAAATGTGCATATATGATACATCCAAAAACTTTCTCATTTGTGGTAAAAAGATGTGGTTGACCATATGGTGAAGAATTCTCATATCTGGTTTTAGTAAGTTTGCTTCTAGGGTTTTGGAAAGGTCAATTTCATCAACTTCAAAAATTTGTCTAACAGCATCATGAAAAGAAAGTCCATCAATGTCGATAGATCTCTTATTGCAAGTAATACAAATCCCACCCTCCGGCACAAAGAATTTCATTAAGAATGGAGGAGGTTAAGTGGATTTTTGTGCTATTCATCCAAGAGGTGATGGTGGTGCTGAGAATAGATGCAATATGGATATGTGCGTAAAAAAAGGTTTACAAGCGTGGGATAGTGAGGGTCACGAGTTTGAAGTAGTCTCTCCGACCCGAGACTAGAGAACATGTCTCTAAAACGCATTTCGATGGAATTGAAAAAGGAGAAATCAACGGAACGTCCAAGGATTACCTTACGGTTTACGAAGGAGGAGAAATGTAGTTGTTGGAACTTGGTTGATTTGAAATTCAAGGCCTCCAACATTGCAATAGCTTGGGTTCCCGTCGTTGTAGTCGCCTTCTTCTTCTTCGATGCCCTAGAGTTTGAAGGGCCCACATCTCCGGTGCGTTTACTGCCTTTATCCATCGTTTGTGGAGTCATCTTAGATTGAAGAGAGATCGAATAGAGAGAAGATGAGGGGTCGACTCGTTTCTCAAATGAGGGAAAAATGGTGAAAGATGATTAGTTTCGGAGAGAGAGAAAACGACGCGAATGGTGGGGACCGGTGCCTCTTAAATAGGCAAAAAGATTTGTGTCGACACAAATGACTCTTGAGTCGACACTTTTCTTCACGAGTATGGGTGTCCAAAATTAGAAATTGTGTTGACACTTTTTCAGAAAGGGTTAACACTTTCGGCTATTTGAGTTGACACGATTAAGCGTTGGGTTGACCTAAATTTACCGAGAGCAAGACATCGAAATTGAGTCGACACTATATAGAAAGGGGTCGACGTTTTTTCCCGTAGTGTCTCTTCTATACAGCTTTGAGTCAACTCAAGCACACATGTGTCGATACTTTTTCAAGTAGGGTCGACACTTTTCATATATCACTTTAGATTATAAAGAACATTAAAATATATTGAAAAGACATAGTTAGTATGACATTTTAATCATGAATTTGGAGCACATAACATACTAAGTTCTCTTCTTATATAGCATATTTTTTCTTCATTTAAAGGTATTGTGAATATGTCTGCAAGTTGATAATCGGTGCCTATGAATTCAAGTTCAATGTTACCTTTTTGCACATGATCTCTTATAAAGTGATGTCTAATCTCGATGTGTTTGGTTCTGGAGTGTTGTATTGGGTTCTTGGATATATTGATTGCACTTGTGTTATCATATTTTATATGGATATGATCTAAGCAAAAATTATAGTTCTCTAGTTGTTGTTTCATCCAAAGAACTTGTGCACAACAGTTACTAGCTGCTATGTACTCAGTCTTGACTGTAGACAAGGCTATTGAGCTCTGTTTCTTGCTAAACCATGAGATTAGTGAGTGACCTAGGAATTGACATGTTCCACTTGTACTTTTTTTATCAACTTTACATCTGACAAAATCAGCATCCGAATAGCCACATAACTCAAAGACTATTCCTCTAGGATAGAGTAATACTAGGTTTTGTGTACCTAAGAGGTATTTAAATGTGCGCTTAACGGTGGTCACATGTGATTCTTTAGGGTTAGATTAAAATCTTGCACACATGCAAACACTAAATATGATATCAGAACGACTAACAATTAAGTATAGTATAGATCTGATCATACTTCTATAGCGTTTTTTATCTACTGCTATAACGTTTTTCATATACTGCTATACCATTTTTGTCATTGTCAAGCCTTGTTGTAGGACACATCGGGGTCCTTATGGATTTTTCTTTCAGCATGTCGAACTTCTTCAATAGATCCCTTGTGTACTTAGCTTGATTGATGTAGATTCCTTCTTGAGTTTATTTGATTTGAAGTGTAAGAAAATAGTTAAGTTCTCTCATCATACTCATCTCAAATTCTCCCCACATACACTTAGCAAAGTTCTTATAAAGAGATTCGTTAGTTGCACAAAAAATAATGTCATTTACATAAATTTGGACAACTAGCATATCATTTTTTTGAGACTTGATGAAAAGAGTGGTATCAATTTTTTCTCTAGAAAATTCATTTTCAATCAAAAATTTACTAAGCCTTTCATACCATGTTCTAGGTGTTTACTTTAAACTATAAGGAGTTTTGGTAAATTTGTAAACGTGGTTTGAAAAGTCTGGATTTTCAAAGTCAGGAGGTTGTTTCACAAAAATTTTCTTCGAGATAAAACCATTTAAAAAGACACTTTTGACATCTATTTGATAGAGTTTGAAATTTTTAAAGTATGCAAAAGAAAACAACATTCTAATGGTTTCAAACATAGCCACATGAGCAAAAGTCTTATCAAAATTGATGCATTCTTCTTGATTGTAACCTTGGCACCAATTAAGCTTTGTTCCTAAGAAGTACTCTATTTTCATCCATTTTGTTTTTAAAAATTCATTTTGTACTAATGATGGAGTGTTCCTTAGGTCTTGAGACTAAAGTCTAAATCTTGTTTCTTTCAAATTGATTTAGCTCTTCTTGCATAGCCAAGGTCCAAAACTCATCGTTTTTTATTTTCTCAAAATATTTTGGTCCAGTCTGAAAAAGAAATGCTAAATTTTCACAAATATTATGTAGAGAAGATCGAGTTTTGATACCTTGAGATGGATCACCAATAATAAAAAATTTTTGGTGACCATGAACATACCTCCACTTTTTAAGCAAATCTGAATTTTCAGAATTTGAAGGTCCAACAGCCTGTTGAACTTTATTTTGTTGAGGATTTGAAGCTTCCTTTTGATTTAACTCATCTAGGTCTTTAATGAAGATATCTTCAACATCTTTTTCTATATCAATCAAATTATCTTAGTAAATTTTTTTTTGAAGAACCAAGCTTACCTTCATCAAAAACATGTACAGATTCTTCAACAATTAGAGTTCTTTTGTTGAAAACTCTATAAGCTTTACTAGATAAAGAATATTTTAAAAAAATACTTTTATTAGATTTTGCGTCGAACTTGCCCAAAAGTTCTTTGATGTTGTTCAAAATGAAACATTTGCACCAAAAGGCGTGAAAATAGTTGATGTTAGGTTTTCTTCCATTACATATGAGATTTTCTTAAGTGAAGCTCATATAGCTCTGTTCATGATAAAATAAGTTGTGCTAACAGCCTTGGCCCAAAAGTATCATGGTAAATTATTTTCACATAACATGATTTTAGACATTTTTTTCAATGTCTTATTCTTTCTCTCAACAACTCCATTTTGTTGAAGGGTTCTAGGAGCAAAGAAATTATGATTAATACCATTTTTATGACAAAATTTTTCAAAATTCTTGTTTTTAAATTCTCTGCCATGATCACTTCGGATACTTGTGATTTAAAAAAAATTTTCGTTTTGAACTCTCCGAGACAGTTTTAAAAATGAAGCAAATGCTTTATCCTTATGAGCTAAAAAAAGCACCAAAGTGTATCTTGAGAAGTCATCAACAATAACAAATGCATTTCTCTTGCCTCCATGACTTAGAGTCCTTATCAAACCAAATAAGTCCATGTGCAATAGTTGTAAAGGTTTAGAAGTTAAAATTTTATTTTTGAAATGAAAAGAACTTCTAACTTATTTGTCTTATTAACACGCATCACATACTTTGTCTTTTTTAAATTTGATTTGGGCTAAACCAATCACCAATTCCTTTTTTAAAAGTTTAGAAATCAAGTTTATGTGTGCATATCTAAGCCTTCTATACCACAATCAACTATTATCACTCAAGGCGGCTAAGCACTTGGTGTCATTTTTAGAAAGGTCATTTAGATTTAATGTATAAATATTTTCATGCCTATGACTTTCAAAAATAACTTTGTTATTGGTTGAATCTTCAATAACACACTTAGCATGATCAAAGATAATCTTGTGGCCTTTATCACAAAGTTAGCTTATGCTAAGAAGGTTATATTCCAAACCATCAACAAGTAAAACGTTTTCAATAGAAACGAAATTTTTTTTACCGATACAACCGATTCCTGTGATTTTTCCTTTATTATTGTCTCTAAATGTTACAAAATCACCATATTTTAGTTTGAGGGATGTTGTTAGAGGCAATACTGCCAAGATCATTATTTTTGTAAAACGATTTTTGGTAGAAAAATTAACTGGACGGGCAAACGCCGAAACGGGCTTCAGATAAAAATTTTGACGTCGAACGATCAAAAATAAACCCGTGCAACCAAAGTTAATTTAGATGAATACCTCTTATCTATCTAATCTTCAACTATGACTTGATTCCGAATTGAAACTTCTATCAGATCTTCTATTGTATTTCCTTACGCGATTCTCGAACATAGTGTGGGCTACGATCCTCCGAGAACTCGTACCGACAGAATCCCGATATATTTAAATCTTGAAAGACAAAAATAATATCATAATAATAAATAAGATATGATTTATCAATTTTAAACTAGTTCAGCCTACCCGCGTATATATAGGGCTACAGCAGGGACCTGAAAAATAATTATGAGTTAGACTTCCACTGGAACACAAACACCTACCAGCGGTTTCTGCAATTAAAGAAAGACGCATAGCGGTATCTGCAATTATGAAAAACTAGTAGCGGTTTCTACAATTTTCATAAAATACTAAATTACAGTTCACACCACTAAAGAATTGCAATTGCACTTTTACCCATATTCTCAAGACCTTCTTGTATTGAGCTCATGTTATTAAATACTTACAATTTCTCCCCACGTTAAGATTCTCGATACCCGCAAATTAAATTTAATTACTGATAATTTAATTTAATTGGTATCTTGATATTCCTTAAGCCATTCCTCTTAACTTATTTGACCGCCGGATAATTAAATTCACCTACAGGGTTTGGTCCAGTCAAAACTTATAAGCATCCTTAATGGGGTATCGTCAATCTCAATCTTTTGGAATATGAATTCCGTTAATAATTAATATTTCTCATATAAATAGTACTGCTATCCAACTCACAAAAAATATAGACCTATAGAAGATCGCACCCTCTAATGAATCAAAATAACGAATATTAAATATATGTAAATCAATAATTATTTCAGGATTAAGAGAATAAGCACT
>JAOTRH010080132.1:0-17249 GCA_034768845.1 Heliamphora exappendiculata
TATATATCTATCTATCGTCATATTTCAAGAAAAGTACGAAAGGCAAGACGTTTGGAGCAATCGTAAGTAAGTCTCTGTGGGTGTCTGTAAGACCGAGGTATACTTGTCATATTGACTGATTGCATTACATAATTAATTCACATAATATTACTAGAATTATCAGATCATTCTCACATATACTCTCTGGTGAAGGTTCATCTAAATCTCCACAAATAGTTAATCAAAGTGAAATTGATGTAAAAAATATAGAAAAAAAATTTAACAAACTGGTCAATGCCTGAAAAGAATATAAATGAACTTAATGATAAAAAAATTTGAATTAAAACAAATTTATAAAATTAAAACTGTTGAACAAATTTTACATGTTACTAATTAGTATCAAACTTTTCAATTATTAGATCTTAATCTTATTAAAAAATTTCAGCAAAAAGAATTTAATTTTTTACACTTAGGTTTAGTACAAGTTGAAATAAAACCTATGACTCGTTTAAATTTAAATAAATATGTAAAATGCTCATTAGTTGATTTACGCCATAATTCTTATTCTGATGCATTATTAGGTACCATTAAAACTAGTCTAGTACATAATCCTGTATATTTTGAATATTTTTTTAATTTTGAAATATCACTCCATGATTCTACAATTTAAAAAATATTAGCATTACAAGTTCAAACTAAAAGATATAATATAAATGTTTTATCCTTAAATTTACAAATAACATATAGAGTTTATCTAAAAGCTATGACAACATTAGTCCCAATGTTCAACGGTATAACAAGTCCACATGGATCCACAATAATGTTCCAATCTAATCTTAATAAATCACAAGTAATTTCATCAAAAGTAATTAAATGGCATGAAATTGATGAAGCTGATGAACAAGATAATAATAGGTTACACATGTCTCAAATTATGCCTCCTCAATTAATTCAAATGGAAACAAATCCAGATTCTATTGTTGAGTTTCTTGATGGATCTATATTACTTCAATTTCTCCCTCGTAGGTCAGAATCTATACAACGGTCTGAAACACAGAGTTATGAAACACCATCACAGTTATTAAGAATTCAATCATTAAGATCAACCCAATCATTAAAATCACCATATTATTATACACCGAGTCAATCTTTAAAAAATCAATCTTTTATAAATTATCCTTTATCTAGTATCCAAATAAAAGATCAAATTTCTCAACCAATTTATCGTAATAATTTTAATCAGGATTATGAAGAAGAGATAGATATAGATTTAACAATTTTAAATATCAACACATTATCTTTAGCTCCAACTTCTCATATCTCTCATATTTACGTATTATCACAAACGCCACTAAACCCATCATTATCACACCTCCCAACATCATCATTACATCCACCACCATATGAATTAAATATTGAAGAAATAAATAAAGAATATTTAGAATCTTATAATAAATATAATAGGGAATATTTTATACATAATAATACCATTAAACAAGAAAAACAAATTAAAAGTGAATGTATTAAAATTTTACAAGAATCACAAATTAATATTCGATTCTTTCCATAGTATTATAATATTTATTGCCCCCATCATAATCTTATTATTATTTAAGAATTATTAACTCAATCCATAAATACATTTGAAAAGAAACGGTCTACCCGTAATGGTCATGAATATCACTCAATACATCCTCCAAGTAAAACCATTGTATTAAATTATGGTATAACCGCACGACCTTATACTGAATCTGATCAAAATCTTTTTCATCAGTTAAATTATACGAATACTTATCTCCAAATTCTCGGAGAACAAGGTACTCGTATTGAAACCTCTCTTCAAGTCATGAAAATTCTCCTCAGGTCACCAATAAATTACATACTAAATTAGATAGTATTTATTATTTAGTAAAAAATCTAGATGCTAGAGCTGTTACTCCAACTTCTCCAAATTATATACCTACATCTACACCCTCGATAATTAAACCTTTACCGATACCTAAATACAAATTATAAAATCCTTCACAAGAATTTATTGAACAATTACAAAAATCATTACAATCACAAAAAACATAAACCTCAACATCTACTCCTATAAAAAATTAAGAAGATAATAAATCTAATAAATCTATATATGTTTTAGAATATGATGACGAAAAAGAATTGAAAAATTTATATTCACAATTTCAAGAAATACGTAATCAAATTCAAGAAACATATATAACTCCAAAGCCACTACAAAAAATTATTATCCAAAACCAGCACCTATTGATTTACAAATCGAAAAAAAAACCTTATTCCTTAGCTTTTAATGGAACAAATTTAATGGAATGGAATCTTGATGGTAAAACGGATTATCAAATAATTAAAATGAGACAACATATGATGATGGTTGCTAATGCGGCATTATCTCATAATTCCTCTAATAATGATGCATTAATAGCAGAATTATTAATAGCAGAATTTTTCGGCCAACTTAAAGGTTGGTGGGATAATTATTTAAGTGATGAACAAAAATTAAAAATTTTAACATTTGTAAAAAGAAATGAAAACAGCTTAACAATCGATGAAAATAGTCTTTCAGTAAGTGATATTATTGCAACTCTTATTACCTCAATAATTCAACTTTTTGTTGGTAATACGCAAATTGTTCTAGAAAGAAGTAAATAATTATCAATCAACATAAGATGCCCCACCTTAACCCATTTTAAATGGTATAAGGATATATTTTTATCTAAGTTATATCAGCGTAATGATGCTAACCAAGATTTTTGGAAAGAACGGTTTATCAGTGTCTTCCCACATTATTTGCTGAAAAAGTAAAAACTTGTATCAAAAATAAAAATCAAGGTTTAATCCCTTATCATCAATATACATATAGAGAATTAATATCTAAAATATGTGCAGAAGGATTAGTATTATGTAATGACATAAAACTAAAAAACCAATTAAAAAAAGAAAAACGATTAGGAAAAACAGAACTTGGTCAATTTTGTTATCAATTTGGATGTAATACTATGTAATCTCCTCATGATGGAGATAAAAAGATTAAGAAAAGAAAATTACATAAATATAATCAATATAAGTCCAAATATAAATATAAGCCCAAATATAAAAAATATGATCGATCTTATAAACCGTATAAAACATATAAAAGACAAAATACTAAATATAAAAAAATATCCAATTATAAAAAGTCTAATAAAAATCAAAGATCGACAAATCAAGCATCAACAAGTAATGATAAATCTTGCTGGAAATGTGGCAAGATTGGTCATTTTGTAAATAAATATTATACTAAACAAAAAATAAATGAATTAAATTGTTCTGATGAATTAAAACAACAATTATGTAATTTATAATTAAATTCCAATCCTCCAAGTGATAATGAAGATTCTCAATCTCAAAACATACCACTAGCTCCCTCCCCTACGCCTATGACTGCAATTGTGCCTGAACAGGTACCGAACTCCAGCATTCTACCGCACGATGCCCTGGCCGTTGGCATCTGTAACAAAGAAGCTCTCTCTTATCTGACCTTCCCATTGAAGCTACGGGAGGTGTAGGTGCAGAAGACTGTGGCTGATACGACCCCACTGGATAAGAACTCAAACCAGATGTCTGCTGATGCTTGTCCTTGCATCCCCGATCCTATGCGCGTTCCCCATCTGGTTGACCCCTACTGTCCCTGTCTCTGCGCGTCTCATTCAGAGTGTCCTCCACCTTCATGGCAGTTTCTACCAACTCTGTAAAGACCTACATCCTAAATGTTGCCACTCTATCTCGAATACTGGGCCTCAAACCCCTCTCAAACCTTTGCACGGAACTCATCAGTAGGCATAATCTCCTCTACAAACTGGGATAGGTTAGTAAACTCCGCATCATACTCAACCACTATCATCGTCCCCTGAGTCAGAAAAAGGAAGTCCTCTCTGTAATAATCCCTCAGAGTCGCTGAAAAATATTTATCCAAAAATACCTTCATGAATACCTCCCAAGTACCTCCCGGTATAGTCTTGGCAAACTTCCACCACATATGAGCACTTTCCCTCAACTGGAAGGCAGCAAAAGAAACCCGTAAATCATCCTCCACAATCTGAAGAGTATCAAAGATTCTGGTAACCAGCTCCAGCCACTCAATGGCCATCGTGGGGTTGGGATCCCTAAAAAAGGTAGGAGGGTCCAGACGACAAAACTCACGCATCGCAACTATCGCCCTCGGCTCAGGTACGCTCTCTCTCCCCCTAGAGGCCTCAGCTAGCTATCAGATGGAGCCTACCATCTTACACATTAGGTTTTCGTCAATAGGTCATTGGGGTGCATTAGCATCCCCAATATCTAGGACTGGAACGTCCCTTCGGCCACGGTCTCGACCACAGCCTCGTCCTCCCTGCATGGACATAATTTTATACGAAAGCAACATAACAGGATAAGCATTCAAGCATGTCATTGCTAACGTAAAAAACATATCACATATAAGCATGCTAACACATAGCCACTTAGATCATGTCAACACATCCCATATACCGAGGAGAACTAACAAGAAGGACTCGTCCATCTGGATAACTTACTTAGATTCTGAACTAAAAATTACATCCGCAAAATGCGTCTCTAATATGGCTCCCAAGTTTGTTAATCCAAATGCCCGAACGGAAAACTAATCAATCCTAAGGTCCAACCTCCATGCCCACATATACACAACTATCATGCTTATATTAGGAAAACGCTTTAACACATGCAATCAAACACACATACATCCTTACAAGGTGATGTATCCTCTTTCCCATAGCTCTTAGGTATTCAAACCCAAAACTCTGATACCTAGTTGTCACGCCCCAAACATCAGAGTCATACGAAAGCCCACCAAAACATCGTTTGAGAAAATAAGATTTGCAGTTGAAAAACCATCAACTCAAAAATATTTAACATTTGGATAAAAATTCCCACAGTTCAACTCTCATAAACTGTAAACATGCAATTTTATACATGAATAAATATATCGTCTCAAGACATACAGAACGTGCCTTCTGAAACAGGTAACACATGTAAAAGTACATGTCAAAATAGAAAAACTACCGCTAGTCTTCCGCCACCACAGAAATCTAGGTCAACTCCTCGTTCTCACCTGAAAAGGTTTTACAGCAAAATCCCACACCGTGAGCCGAAGCCCAATAGAAAATAGACAGTAAAATTGTAAAGCAGGCTGTGCAATCATAAGTATACAGCTCAACCACAAGAGCCAAAAAGTTTTTTCTTCCAAAATTACAAGTTTTCCATCAAACTAACACGAGTCTCAAAAAGGTTTTATCTCATAAAACGCTACATTTTTCTTCCTTCAAACTATGCATATCATCCTAACAGATATCATGCCACAGTTAAGAGAAAGCTGTAAATAAACAGTACGCTCCATTCAGGCCACTCAATCGAGGAGAAAGATAAAATATAATCCTATGTACCGACTTTTCCACAAAGACAAAGGTAACAACTGTAGACTCCTACCCATTATTCTAGTCTTGAGCCACTTAAGGATTGTTAGGTAATGATAAGTTCTATACGGAACTACAATAATAAAGCCACTCACGGGGCACTAGACTTCTTTACGGATTTCTACGACCGATGGACGAAGTATAACCAAATCACGCTTACGGGGATTAACCAGAGGGACCATAGCGAACCCACTCTATGCACGTTTTTGGACTTTCACCAAAAAGCAATAGAAGCCCAACTCAAAATCACACACTGTCACGGTACATCTATGGAGAACATTTAAAAATTCACCGTAACTCAACTACGAAAACTCGTAAAACAGATTATACAACACATGTATATAAAAAAAGATTCAATCCATCGACATGGAGATCTAAAACCATTTTCAACAAAAAGTTTAAGAGTTGAGACTCAACCCCGTAGGTTAGCTCCAAACCTCTCAAAAATACGATTTTCCACCATTTTCACAAAACACCTTGTTTTCAAACCTCCTTTTAAAAACTACGGATACCATGCATCCGAAACATGTATACAACCAAAAAAAAAGCATAAAAGCTCACTTTTACCCAAACCAAGGTTTACACATGAAAATCACATTTAATGTACTTTTTACCCGATGAAAACACATATAATCACAAATATCACCCTTATACAGCAGTAAGGTTTAGAATCCTACCTCGACGAGTCAAAACTTGAAGCCTCAAATACCAAACCTCATCGGAACGAAAATTTATCCAAATGGATGCAAAGCCCACGTCCCCGATAGAAAGGATCCACAAAGAAACCAACGAAAAACTAAGCCACGGGCCTTCAAAAGCTAGAAGAAGGCAGAAAAAAGAAGAAACTTAGCTTCTAAGAAAGGTTTTGAATAAATATCTCTGCCATTGGGATATTTATACAAACACCAAAAGGCTACTGTCCAGTCGATCGATGCCCCTGTCTAGCTGACCGAACTCAAAATTCTCGGTCCAATCGACTGGGCCAAGCCCTCCAGTCGACCGAACTGCTGGGCAGTGTGTTTTCTGACGCAAAATTGATTTTTAGGTCCAAACATAAGCCAGTTTAAAGATAAAACATTTACACATTTACGAAAACCAGTTTAAAGATAAAACATAAACTGCTGGGCATGTGTAAATGTGTTTTACAGAAAGCGTAAAACACATTTACACATGCTGTTCTACAACTTGAAACATAAACCAATGCATCGAGGCTATTCATATACTGAAAAAAACACGTCATGTATATAAAGATAACTCAAAAAGAAGGGTTTCGGGTCTCACATCTTTCACCTTAGGCTGAACAACCCATGAACGTTAACCCATTGATGGATCAACCTATGAATGTCAACCCTATGATGGGTCAACAATTCATAATTAACAAAGACCAAATCATAGAGATTATGCAAGATCTCTACCATGAATGTCAACCCTCGAATGGCTGAAAGACCCATGTTTCAAAAGCCCTATCCATATTGGGTAGATAACTTTTATTTTTCGAGAAATTATAAAATTCCTAAATTCACCTTATTTTCAGGAGAAGAAAACCAATCAACCATTGAGCACACAGGTAGATTTACTTTGCAATGTGAGGAGGTAGGAAATAATGATTTTCTTAAGATGAAATCATTTCCTTATTCCTTAACTAAGGTTGCGTTCACATGGTTTATCAATCTACTAGCCAATTCAGTCCAAAATTGGCAAGAGATGAAAGATCAATTCCATGCTCAGTTATTCAGGACTGAATCTGAAGTGACTATTGGCATATTTAGCCCAATTGAAACAACATTCGACAGAGACTGCTGATCAATTTGTTAGTAAATTCAAAAGAATGAGAAATAGGTGTCATGTTGTCTTACCAGAAATTGAATTAGTAAGATTAGCCCATAATGGTTTGGATCTCGAGCTAAGGAAAAAGTTTGAAGGAATGGAATTTAAAGATTTGTTTGAATTAGCCTCAAGAGCCACTAGGTATGAAGGTTTATTAAAAGAGGAAATGCATCGAAAATTAACTTTTCTTAGGACCTATTATCAAGAGGTGGAAGGAGATGTAGAAATAGATGTAGCGCAAGTAATTGGAAAGACTCCAATTGTATGTGATACTTTGCCAAAAATTAAGAAACCACTACATCTACCTTCTAAACAATTGAACAGAAGGAACTAGCCTTCGATTCTACAATAATATTCATTTGACTTATCTAAGGCTGATAAACTATTCAATGAGTTAGTAAAGCAAAGGTTCATCACTTTAACGAGTGATCATTCAATCCCACTTGAAAGAGAAAAGAAGGGAAAAGAATACTATAAATGGCACAATTCTTTTAGACATTCTACTAATAATTGTATAACATTTTGAAATGCTATACAGATCTAATTCAAAAAGATATGCTACAATATGCTAAAAGAAAGGAGATCACGAAAGTTGATAGTGATCCATTTCCTGACATGCTCAATATTAACATGATATCAGCCGACCTTGGAAAGGTAGTGAGGAAGCTACCAAATGTGATTACTCAAGAAGAAATTACCAAGATGGACAAAGGAAAGGCAAAGATGCAAGATGCTACAGGTCACAAGCCTTGGTTATTAGGTTGGGCCCATTGTGTTTTTTTGTTCTCAGGCCTATTTTTGCTCCAGGATTTTCTATTCCCTAGCTATGAGGGGTGTTCATAGCATCTCTATTCTCTGTGCCTAGCTTCTAGTATATATAGGCCCTTTTATGTCTTCTTGGTTGAGCTAACTCTTTTCATTTTGCTTGTTGGCTGTTCCTGCGGAGCTGTTGATGCTTTTTTTGTTTTTCCTTCGCCTTTCTTAGGTGCTTATTTCGGTTCTGTATAAGCTTTCCCCTTACGGCTGTGTAAGGGCTATGTGCGTGAGTGGGTGTGTGTGTTGGTGGCCGACTGTTTGTTGGGGCCTGCTAGTTGTATAGGGTTTTTTCTTGCAACGCCTTTCAGGTGGCTGTTTAGGCTTCTTGGCTATGCTGCAAGTGAGGGCTTTCTTCCTCTTGTGACTACTGCTGTGAATTGCTCCCAGTTTTGTTTAGTCTCGGCTGTTGAGCTCCTCTCATTTGGATTCTAATTTGGGCCCTTTTAGTCTGGTTTATTTTTTGTTTGTTTTTTTTTTGTGGTTTTGTTTCTCCCAATTGGGTAGGTCAGTTTTTGGTATGATCCCCTATTGGTGAATTTTAATTTGGGTCTATTGTTTGTTTCTCTTGCCAGGATAGTTGGCGCCAATTCCCTGTCCTCTAGTAATGGTCGGGGCTTCGTCCTTTTGCTAGTTTTTGTTTGGTTTTAGCTTAACCTAAAGCAGGTTTAGTGCTGTTCGAGTTTGTCTTTTTGTTTGTTTGTTAATTTGGGTTTGTAAGGCCTGGGGTATGCCCCTTGTAAATATGTATTTTTTTTCTTTTTATGTCACAGTTAATTATCCAAAGAACAAAAAACTCACAACAGTCTAAATGATGAATCAGAGAAAGAAGGTAATAGATTTAATAACAAGTCTCGTCAATTGAAAGAAAACACGAAACATTAAAGAACCCAAGAGTCTCGTCAAGATATAGAAGATGTTAAGAGAGATGAGAGAGATCCGAGGAGACCGATCTACGAGAGGGATTTACGACGTTATATGTATTATTTACACATAGAGATTGTGGAAAACCTTGGTGCCTTGGTGGTAGCGTAGGCAAATGGCGGCGACGTTAATGGGGATGGAGGTGGCGGCGAGCGGCGTCGATGGAGGTGGTGGCAAGTGGCATCGATGGCGGCAATGGCGAGCAGCGTCGGCAGCGAGCGGCGTCGCTGGCAGAGGTGGGCGCCATGGATGGCTATAGGCAAGCGTCCTCGCAACTGGTGAGGGAGAGAGAATGACAGAGGAGAGAAATGTAGGGTTTAGTATTGATTTCCTTTCCATTGAGCTAAGTTAGAAAACAAAACAACGCAGCGAGCGGCGTCGCTGGCAGAGGTGGGCGCCATGAATGGCTATAGGCAAGCGCCCTCGTAACTAGTGATGGAGAGAGAACGAGAGAGAATAGAGAAATGCAGGGTTTAGTATTGATTTCCTTTCATTGAGCTAAGTTAGAAAACAAAACTACGTAGTTTTGTATAAAACGACAATTGTTTAATTAGAAATATTTATAATTAGTATATTTAATATTTTATTTATTTATTTTAAATTTGTCTTAATAAGATAAATTTTAAAAATAAAAAAAGATAAAAATCTATCAAATACAAAATAAAAAATATATAAATTTAGTTTATAAATTTATATTAGGTAAATTTTTAATTTTTATTTTTTAATCTTTCTATAGAATTTCTTATTTTTTTTAAAACAATACTCAATAAAAGAAATTAAAAAAATAAGATTTTAAATTTTTATTTATTTATATTTAATTTGTTTTGATGAAATAATTTAAAAATTAACTTTTTAATCAAAAGATTAAAAAACCTACTAAATAAAAAATAAAGAAACATAAATTTAGTTTATAAATTTAGTGTAGGTAAATATTAATTTTTTAGTTTTTTATCTTCCTATAAAAAATTTGCGTAAGAAAGATACCATCTCAAATGGCCAACCGTTTCAAATAATTCATTATTGCAAAAACAAATAATCATTTTAAATGGGTATTTTTTGCGACTATTTTTTACGACAGTTAAAAATCGTCTTAAATAACTCACTTTTTGTGTCCGTTCTTTTGTGTCGGTAAATAAACCATCTCAAACGACTCATTTTTGCAATCATTCTTTTACGACAGGAAATAATCGTCTCAATTAATCTATTATTACGACCATATTTTTCGAGACGGTAACAAAACCATCTCAAAGAGTCATTTTTTGCGGTCACTTTTTACGACGGTTAAAAATCGTCTCAAACGACCCAATTTTTGAGACAAAAAATATAACAGTCGCAAAAAGTACTATTTGAGATAGCCATGACCGCCGACACAAAAAGTTTTGACGCAAAAAATGTGTTTTCTTGTAGTGAACTAATGCTAAAAAAAATAAAATAAAATAAAATAAAATGTAAGAACATGAAAGGAAGATAAAATGATATGCTATTAAAGGAACATTAAACTAACATCAAAAGAAAATAAAAGAAACTAAGTACAACTATTTAACTATTAAATATGAATGCAGTATTGACAACTATATTCACATAAATGTAAATATATTATTAAAACAATTAACAACATTAACAATTTGTAATTGTCAAAATATATTAGCACTAATTGATGAATCAAAAGGTGACAATGTGCTAAGTGTGAAATGTGGATAAATTAATAACTAGAAATTAATGAAAGTAACCAAATTACATGAAGTAAATTAAATTATAAACAAGATTAACTATATAAATGAAAGAAACATGTGAATTGAAATTAAACTTAACCCGATCACTCCAAAAGAGAGGAAATGAAGTTAGAAAGACCGGGGATCCAAACAAAATACCTAGATTGCTAATGAATCCTCGAGTTGGGGAATGACGTCGACAGTCCAATCCCCAAGATCCAAGTTAGGGTTTCAATGTTGGTGTCAAAGGTTTGGCTCTCGGTACTTCAGTAGGGTTTTGGTGTCGGGGCTCGGAATTTCTCAACGACTTGGTAGAGCTTCTCGCTCTAGAATTCTATCTTGAAAACGTACCATGAGATACGTATTTATAGAATTTCTCAACCAATGAAAGACTGACACGTTTTGGGACACGTCAGGCCATTTGGAGTTGGCGATTGCTGGGTGTAGAGTTGACGGTCGCCATAAAAGTGGAGCTTCTAGGAGTTTCTACGGCGGTCGCCACAATCATGTTGGCGACCCCATGGTTCAAATGTGATGGTCGCCACTTTAGCTAGGGTTTTCAAGAAGTTCTATTGGCGGTCGTCACAATGAACATGACGACTACAGGGTTCCAACATGGCAATTTGATGATGATTTCACTAGTTTAAAGGTTTTGATCATTGGGTTGAAATACTGAGCTTGGATCATTTTTCGAGAATTGTACTGAAATACCATTTTAACTGTTTTCATTATCGGATTCATCTAAGATTAGGTGGGGTTAAATTGAGGTGTCTACACATTCTATTATCAGGTTACTAGACTGCTGGCGAATTAATTTTAAAATGGTAGATAAAATCAAATTAAAATGAATTCAAAGTTTTGCTCATCATAATTAACGATTTTTTTAATTATTTGCTTCTCAAGATTAAAATGACTTTCAACCCACTCGCTTCAATACTCAAAGAAAACAAACTTACGAGAGTAAATTTTGTTTATTGAAAAAGTAACTTGGATATAACTTTAACTACCAATGATATTCTTTCAATACCAGAAAATGTGTTTGTTTCTGAAAAATGTTTTTCCTCGGGGCCAAAAGGTATGAAGAAGGAAAAGGTCCAAAAACAGGGAGACACAATTTTCAGGGTAGTTAGTGGGTCACGAACTGGTGTGAAAAAGCCGAAAGGCAGATGTTTTCACTATAACTAGACACGACACTGGAAAAAATTATATTCAGTATTTCTCAGTAAGCAAAACAACAAGGGTAATTTCTGTTCGCTAGTTGTGAAATATATGTTTAGTGGTGTTATTTACCAGTACCAGTGTGTAGATACGGGAGACCCTAATCATGTCTGCAATTCTTTGTAGGGGTCCCAAAAAATCCAATAACTTAGTAATAGGGAGATTTACTTACATATGGGCAATAATACAAAGATAATAGCAGTTGTAGTAGGAGATGTCACTCTCAATTTTGGTAGAGATCAGATTTTAATATTGAGATATTGTCTTTATGTACCTTCCATTAGAAAGAACTTAGCTTTTATTTTTAGATTGATTAAAGACATATATTTGGTTTATTTTAATAACTTTGTGGTTATTAAAGATAATAAACGGGTTATCTTTTCTAGTACATTGATGGATGATTTTTGTGTTATTAATTCTATCTCTCCTACACTGCAACTAACTGAATTGAGTAACACATTTAATTTACCATATAAGAGAAAGTTTCTTTCTTTAATAAACCAAATGTTTCTTTGACACTTACGCTTGGCTCATATTAATCTAAAAAGATAAACAGACTGATAGCAGATGGATCTTTGAGTTCATTGGTAGTAGATGGACTTTTTCGGCCAAAGAATATAGAGCTAAAAAATTGTTAGAGCTGCTTCATTCTGATGTGTGTGGTCCTATGATAATTCGGGCTAGAGATAGCTTTGAGTACTTTATTAGTTTCATTTATTTGATGCACCATAAGTCTGAATGCTTTGAGAAATTCAAAAAATTTAAGGCGAGGTAGGAGAAGCACCTGGGTAAAAGTATCAAATCACTATAATTCGATCGTGGTGAAAAATACCTCTTTAGAGAGTTTAAGGACTACTTGTCATCAGAATAGATTTCATCCTAGTTAGCTGCACCTGGCACTCCATAGCAGAATGGTGTAGCAGAAAGAAAGAATAGGGCTCTTATGGACATGGTAAGATCCTTGATGAGTTATTTAGGTTTATTCGATTTGTTTTGCAGACTCGCTTTAGAGACAACAATTTACATTCTGAACACGGTACCTTCTAAGTCAATACATTTTACTCTCATAAAATTGTGGACCGGGCGTAAGCCTAATCTGAAACACATTCAAATTTGGGGATGTCCAGCTCATGTGCTGAAAAGGAACGCAAAAAGTTAAAATCGAGAACAGAAGTCTATTTTTTTGTGGGGTATCCCAAGAGAACAAATGGTGATATATTTTATAATCCTAAGGATCAAAAGGTCATTGTTAGCACCAATGCCTGATTCTTGAAAGAGAATTACATTATGGATCACAGGCCGAATAGCAACATTATTTGGGAAGAACTCAAAAAAAATACCAGTATAATGGAAGAAAAAGTCACTAATATTTCATTATCTCATTGTAGTGGGAGAATTATCTAGACAGGTGCAAATCAATAACAGGGTGCTGATGCACAGGGTTCTAATTATGCACAGCGTGTTACTACTAGTAGAAAGACACAAGCAATGCCTCATTGTAGTGGGAGGGTTATTCATCAACCTGACTAATATATGTTTTTGGAAGAATTTTTTGACAGGATCTCGGTAGAACTAGATACTGAGCATTTAACTATAATGAAGCACTTCAAGACAATATGCAGATTTTTGGCAAATAGCTATAAATTCATAGATGAAATTTATGTATTCTAATTAGGTCTATGAAGTCGTATAACCACCCGAAGGGATATAACTCATTGGATACAAGTGGGTCTACAAGAGAAAAAGAGGAGCAGACAGGAAGGTTGAAACCTTCAAAGTTAGGCTTATTGCTTAAGGGTTCACTTAGAAAGAAGGGACTGATTATGTGAAAATTTTTTCACCGGTAGCCATGCTTAAGTCTATCCGAATTCTCTTATCCATTTCTGCTCATTTCGATTACAAAATTTGGTAAATGTATGTCAAGAAAGCTTTCTATAATAAAAGTCTTGATGAGTGTATCTATATAATACAACCAGATGAATTCATTACAAAGGACCAGGAACACATGCTGTGTAAGCTTAAGAGATCCATTTATGGACTTAAATAGGCATCGAGATGTTAGAGAACTCGATTTGATCAAGCCATTAAGTCTTATGATTTTGATCAAAGTCTGAATAAGTCCTATAAGCGTGACAGAAGCGTGGTGATCTTCCATGTTCTTTATATAGATGATATCTTACTCATCGAAAATGATGTGGGCACATTATCTACGGTTAAAGTACAGTTATCTGGGTAGTTCGATATGAAGGAGTTGGGAGAAGCCAGTCACATCTTTAGGATCAATCTTATGCGAGATCGAAAACAAAGGATGCTGGACTTATCACAAGAAAAGTATATCGATGATATCTTTGCTTATTTTAGCATGCAAGATTCTAAGAAAAGGTTTCTCCTTTTCAAGCAAGGAATCACTCTATCCAAGGATCAATATCCTAAGACATCTATAAGATAGAGAAGATGAAGGCGGTTCCTTATGCTTCGGCAGTCGAAAGTCTCATGTATGCTATGCTTTGTACTAGACCTGACATCTGCTTTGCCATTGGTATTTTTAACAGATATCAGTCTAACCCAGGACAGGAGTATTGGACTGTGGTAAAAAATATAATTAAGTACCTGAAAAAAATTAAGAATTGTATGTTAGTTTATCAGGCAGACAGTCTAGTACCTTTAGTGTACACAAACTCAGATTTTTAGTTTGACAAAGATTCCCGTAAGTCTACCTCAAAATATGTGTTTACCTTAGGAGGTAGAGCTAAAGTTGAAAGAATATCAAGTGGTCTTGTATTACTAATTCCACCATGGAGGTCGAGTACCTGGCAGCTTTTGAAGCAACCAAGGTGGCCGTTTAGCTCAGGAACTTCCTGTTGGATCAAGATATAGTACCTTCAGTTTAATCAGCTATTACGCTTTATTGTGACAATAATGGAGCAGTTGCAAACTCAAAAAAACTAAGAATCCATAAGAAAAGAAAACACATTGAACGTAAGTATCACCTTATGTAAGAAATTGTATAGAGAGATGATATTGCTATGACCAAGATTGTATCAGGAGACAACCTTACAGATTCTTTACAAAGAGCTTACTGGTTAAGACTTTTTATAGTCATGTAGAAGGTATAAGAGTCAGATATATGGCAGCATGATCTTGAGTATAAGTGAAAAATTGTTAAATTTAGTATATTGAAAATTATATTTTTAGTATTTAATTTAATTTTAATAAAATTTATTTTTTATTTTATGAGAATTTTTATGAGTAATGTATGTGTATCATTTCTTTAATATTATGCATAGATATTGAATATTCTGTATAGTATTTAATCTGGTGTGTAGAGTACGACTTGCACATAGAAAATTAAATTTTATGTTTTTACAGAATATAAATTTTATGTTCACAATTTAAATGAAAATAAACATAGCATCGGTACGACTTTAGCACAGAGTTTTAATAGGTCTGTCTTGGTTATAAGGAACAGATAATAGTGTCGTGTATTATTCTAACTCTCTGTGCTAATACACTTTGTGTGTATTGAACGAGACATTTGAGATAATTAATTTTATACTGACTATATAAATTAATTCACTCCCAAGGTTATTATGAATAGTACTTATACTCTTAATTTTAAAATAATTATTGGTTTCCGTATATTTAATATTCGCTATTTTAATTCATTAGAGGGTGCGATCTTATATGTATTTATATTATCGATGAGTTGGATTACGGTATTATTTATATGGTGAATATTAATTATTGACAGAATCTACGTTCTGAAAGATCGAGTTGGCAATACCCCTTAAGAAAGTTTATAAGTTTTGATCGGGTCAAACTCTGCAGGTGGATTTGATTATCCGGCAGTTAAATAAGTTAAGCAAAATGGTTTAAGGAATATCAAGATACTGATTAAATTAAATTGTTAGTAATTAAATTTAATTGACGAGTATCGAGAATCTTAACGTGGGGAGAAATGGTAAGCATTTAATAACAAGAGCTCATGCTATATGATATTGAGATTATGAGTTAAAGTGCAATTATAGTTCTTTTGTTGTGTGAACTGTAATTTAGTGTTTTATAAAAATTACAGAAATCGTTGCTAGTTTTTTATAATTGCATATACCACTATGAGGTTTGCTTAATTGAAAAAATCGCTGATGTGTATGTATTCCGCTGGAAATTTTACTCATAATTACTACCTAGGTCGTTGCTGTAATCCTATAAATATATGGGTAAGCTTAACCAGTTTCAAAACTTATCTTTAAGACTAAAACTATCCAAGTTCTGCCAGTACGAATTTTTAGAGAATTATAACCCACACTATATCCAGGAATCGCATAAGGGAATACAGTAGAAGATCTGACAGGAGTTCCATCTTGGATTCAAATCAAAGTTAAAAATTCGATAGGTAAAAATGTATATTCTTCTAAATTAATTTTGGATGTACGGGTTTTATTTTGATCGTTCGTCATCAAAAATTTTATCTATAGCCCGTTTTGACATTTTCCCATCCAGTTAATTTTTTTCAAATAATCGTTTGCAACAACAAAAATCTTACAAATTTTGCCTCCAACAGGATCGTCAAGAAAAAAGACTTCGTAACAAAATAATACCACTTGTCAAAGTGTACTGGGATAATCATTCAGAAGGAGAAGCGATATGAGAAAAGGAAGACGACATGAAAGCCAAATATCTTGAACTTTTTGTTTAAGGTATTATTTTTTCAACCTAATTCGAGCTAAGTTTGGAGGATCAAATTTTTTTAAAGGTAAGGAGAATGTAAAATTTGGTACCCAAATATAATAGAAAGACAAAATTAAATTAGCAAATAGTTCTAAAATAAAACTCCTAACAAAACCTTACAAATAAAATTTAAATCAGAAATTAATAGCAAAATTTGCAAATTTTTGATAATCATAAAAATTATAAACATTTAGTTAGAGAACTTTTGCTAAAATTCTGTCAATACGATAATTTATAAAATATTATTAAAATTTTATGTTAACTTTCAAAAAAATTTCTAAATATAAAATTTTATATCAAATATTTAAATGGTATAAAAATACCTTCAAAAATTAACACGTGTTAATCGCAATCACTAAATAAGCTGCTAAATTGGCAGTGGAATCATCAAGGCTAAAAGCTACCGCTTAAGGAAATGGGTCTAATAAATCCATGAGAAAATTTAAAAGAAGGTAAATTATTAGCCTCGTCTGTAAGAACTAAGAGAGAAATGAGTGAGAAATTTAGAAAAGAGAGAAAGCACGGAAGAAGAAAAGAAAAGGAGAACGCGGCAACCAAGGAC
>JAOTRH010080143.1:0-17248 GCA_034768845.1 Heliamphora exappendiculata
ATATTTGTATGTTGGTGTGAGTTTCTCTAGCATTCCATGCCAGGTTTCGAAGAGCTAGAAGAGCTTATTGATGAGTACATTGATGCGGATATAGAGCCTTGATTAAGAGTTTCACGCTTTCATCCCAGCCTTCCTCGATCACGTAGTACCTATTTTGTAATTATCTACTTATTTCTTGTATTATTCGATGTACTTCGAGAAAATTTTATTTGGGTCTGTACTATATAACTCTACGTATTTTGCTTTTTGGCATGTATGGGTATTATCAGTATTTAATTTTCATAGCCCTATTAGTTAATTGTCACTCTAGATGCTCCCGAGGTTCGGGGCATCACAACAACTCCACCAAAAATAACAGAACTATATCACCGTTCAACTTCTCCTACATAGAGTCCACACATTCCGATGAAAAAATTCCTTCTCCATATAAGCAACATTTACGCACTAATCTAAACAAGCTTGCCCTAACGGATCACATAACAAAAGATTCTTGAAAGTAACTTCCTTGCGACTCACACTGATACCACAACGAATACCAACCCCATAAGAGTTACATAGTCTAGACATCAAATGAATACAAATTGATACTTAAGAACCTACCACGTGCACAGCTTGACTTGTCTAAAATGCGCAACTCCACCCCTCAAATAATTTTCAGCGTTAATGGGACTCACTATTCTCACAAACTCCTTGGCACCCAAATCCTCGAATTGTTTAACTAAAGAGTTACCGATCTTTTTGGCCCACATTGCAATTCATCTTGCACTATGTTCACCTGTCTTGCGTAGTTGTTTCTCTCAAGAACCGTCTTCCTTGTTTTAATAAGAAAACTTTGTCCCTTCTTAAACATTCTACACCATGTCTTCTCATCAGGTATAAGCTGGGTGGCATATCGTGACAACTTTGTAAACTTTATCTCGTATTTTGCCACTGTCATCCTTCCCTATTCCAGGTCAATGGATTCTTGCTCCTTCTCATACTTGTAGTTTATGGGCTTATACTGCTGGTCGAATGCTTTCTCAAAACAATCCCAAGTGATTCTCAAGGGTACGGGAGGTTTAACTTCTGGCACTGGCATCTTCAGTAACATCTCTGTGGCTTTCCACCAGTAGTACGCTTCTCCCTTAAACATAAAAGATACGAGGTCAATATTATTATCTGCATCTACCCCCAACCTATTAAGAACACGCACGACATCCTTCAACTAGTTTTTTACTTCTGCAGGGCTAAGGGTTCCCACGAACTCTTTTGCACCCGGGTCCTTAAATTATTTGATCATGGAGTTACTGTTCCTCTTAGCTTGTATTGTGATCCAACTCGTGTTCTGTTCGGTCAGCCTTGTGATCGCCTCCAACATCTTAACGGTTGGGTCAGGTACTATCGGTCCCATTTGTGAAGATTCTTCTTGTCGTGTCTCGATATACTAGTTCGAGTTAAATAACGCTCTGTCGGAGTTTCTCCATGCTTCTCCCTATCGTAAGAAAATTATGACTTAAGGCTCGATACAGGAGTCTAACTTATAAGCATAAGGACAAGAACAAACTGTTTACAGAAGATTTTAATAACACAAGAGTCATCTCCCTTAATCTAATAACTCACTTAGACTTCGCAAACCAATAGCAACACAAGACCCCTCCTCGATTGACCTCTCCACTTTTTAGCGGGCTATGAGCCATCTTATGCGAAGGTTGGTTGTACTTATACCAAGCTCTTACTGCTGTTTGCCGTTGTTTTGTTGGCTAGATTCAAATCTTAGTTGTTCGGAAAAAATCCCTCTTCTCAGGTGCTGGGATATTCCAAACCCTTAGGTTTGATAAGTACCATGATCCCATCTGGGGTGCCTTTCCCTATGATCGATCCAAATTAACTGCTAGGTCTTGTAAGATTTATGCTCGGCTTGGGACGTCCACTTCCTCCCCAGTCCCACATACTTTTACAGAGCTTCCATGGTCCTATCCTAGTCCCGCCATATATTAGTCCCTTTTATTTCTATTTAGCGCATTGGTAACTCGCAGGATTGTTTCTATAAAGAGCATAATATAGTTGAAAAAGTTAGCTCGGGAGCTGTTGTTGTAGGTGGGTTCTAACCAAAGGTAGGGAACGCACGTTGATGTAAAATCTCATAGATGTACTTTTTGCTTGTAGTTATATGTTTTCATTTTTCTTCCAGTCTTTCCAAGTGTTACTCTATTCCTCTTAACCTCTATCGTTTGTTCTTGACGTGTTAGTATGTAGGGTTTGAATGTCTCTTCCAATGATTAGATCATTTTCTCAAGCAGTTGGTCATTCTAGGGTAAAATGAACATGATAAAAGATATGATTAGATTGGGGCAAGGGATCAAGGCTAAGGCAATCATTATTGACCCAAATAGAGAGGTTGATTGAGGCTCGGATGCATTGGATATAAGAGTTGAACAACTAACGAAGATTACAAAAAGGATGTTCTCGGGACCATTCTGTGCAACATCAGATCTTGACAAAAGATATGTTAAAGTAATGAATAGCCAAACTAGATATTTGCCCTGAAGTTACGTTGGCCTAACGTACTTCAATTAAAGCATCCAAGTTGATTTCTCAGGTTGGGATTTCAAGAGTAAACAAAGAATCCACAAAATTACTGCACAAAAGTGTGGTATCAAGATCGAGAGAACTGAATGAAGGCAAAAGATTTCACCAATGTAGAACATTCAAAACCGGTGTTATTAGAAACGAGGGCACGCAAAGGGCTTCAATCGAGTACGAGAGTTGACATAAAGGCTTGAGAAAGGAACTCCTAGCGATAGAGTTATGGGGTTCTAACGGTTTCTCTCAAGATGATATCTAAAACTTCTCCTAGTGTGTACTCCTGTTTATCCCCTTTAAATAAAATAACTCGTTCCATGAATCTTCGATTTTCGAACTCAATGTCCTTACTCGTCCTTTACATATAGATTCCATGCTACTTTTGATCTCGATAATGTCCTAACAAGACTCTCTATGAGACTTAGACGCAGTAGATTTTCGTTCTTATAATGTATATATGATAAAGTATTAGTATATATAACTTTACAAGACTCAGGGACATGAAATTCTACTACACCTAGGTCACGATTGCATGGGTAAGGGTTGAACCTAGGCTCTGATACCATTTGTGATGCCACGTCCTCCGGGCATGTTAGGACATACATAAATATAAATAAAAGAAAATATTCTAACTATTCATTCATATTTACATAGCATAAATATTACATCATTAAGAGTTCTGAACTATTTCAAATACATAGCGATTATAGTTTCACTAAAAATTTAACAAAACCCATGAAAACTGAACAAAAACATAAAAAAAAAAAAGAACAATACACAAAAAGGGTGAACACAACATCTTTCAGCTAGTATTGTCGGGGTTTGTTGGCTCCTGCCACTCTCCTTGTTCTTCAAAACCTTTCTTTTCACCGGGGGCAACTTTCTTGAAGAATTTCTCCTCCTCACTTGTTGCACGAATGCCATGAGCCAAAACTCAAAAGAAAACTCCCTAAGCCTTCTAACTAAGCTCATAACAAAATATTCTACAACACATATCATATAACACCTAGTACAATTTAAAGTCAAGGAGATAGACAAATTTATAACATGGTAACAGATAAGTCAATAACATGTGTATGAAATGCCGTATATGCAATGCAATTGCCCAACCCGACAAACACCCAGATCGTAATAGGAATTTCACACCGAAAAATTACCAAAGTAGACTTTATGGATAAATTGAACACTAAAGCCATCACTACTCCTCATTGTGAATAGTAAATCTTTCGTCTAGATACATGCCACAACTGTTTTACTACAAAATTTGCAACAACGTGGGGTTTGGGATTCACTTAAACGCTCCCACCTTAAGAAGTATGATGCATTCGCACAGTGTCAACTCCAAAGTCCAACCCACCAAAATTAGAATGCTAGCGACTAACCTATGGTGCCCAATAATTTCCATGATAAACTATTTCAAATACCGTGGACGCACCCAAGGTGTATAACCAAAATCATTTCAAACTCTGGGGACGCACCCAAGGTGTATAACCAAAACCATTTCAAAATGGAAACCAAAGATGCCCTAGACATATATCCAAAAAGGACAATAACACATCCCAACAACGGTTTACATAGATGGACTCCAATATGCCAATATACAAGTGACAATGCCCATGATGTGAAATATGGATCTCAAGTACAACAACTTATAGCATGGCATCAACTAGCATAGCAAAGATCAAGGTACAACTCGCAAAGCATATGGTACAAGTATGTGAAGTACAAGCTATAATTCTTAAGATATGATTCAAAACTTGTTGACATGAGTATTCAAACATACACATAGCAACTTTTAAGGCCAAAATCGAGTATTAAATTAAAAGGGTTGACAAGATTTTGGGGCATCTAGACATGTAATCAAGTTATAATTTTTAAACACCATTTAGATACAAATATTTTTTACAACTCTCATGTTTGATACTATAGACAAAACCTAAGGCAAAAGGGCGAACAAAGCATCCTAAGCAAAAATGGTTCAGCACTTTTTTTAAGATTTTATAAAAAATATGCTTTTGTTGGTCTCGGTTTTTGGGTATCATATTAAGTCCAAATGAGCCTATTTTTTAGTATATTCTAGTTCAACATGTCCTCTACAAGTTTCGTGTTTAGAGCTAAGGGTAATTGATTGGAACAAGTTATACTTTTTGGCCATTTTAGAAAATAGATTCTGTCCGCCACCAAAACTTAGCAAAGTAGGTTTTAGACAGAGGGTTTGAAACGATTTTGGGGTATCATTCTAGGCTTTATGGTCTGATTTTTGGACAAAAATTAGTTCGATATGTTAGCTACAATGTTCATGTAGACCACTTTTGGAATATGTCACTAAAATATGTGACAAAAGTGTCATTTGAGGGCCGAAACTCAACAGAGACATTAAAAAGGGTTTTGACGTATCGAAACTATCCGCTCCTTTTTGTTGATAGATAGATATGCATGTTATCTATAACTTCTATATTTTTACCAAAGTTCAGATCTCATTGTAAACTAAGATTTTTAGGTCGGTAGTGTTGACTGGTCGAAAAATGGCACACTTTGGTAAAATCGTAATATCTCGAGTTTTACTTATTTCAATGAGTTGAAGCCAACTTTGGATGAAAGGTAGCACCAAAATTCAAATATGAACATAAAGAACATGCTTATATCAATTTCTACGTTGATTTATGGTGTTCAAAAGTTCAGGGTAGAAACATATATGCTCTCAAAAATCAAGTCTCTTAAGGTCTAAGTCTCCTACTTATGATATGTCAAGTTTTTGTTTCATTTTCTTTGCATTCTTGTGTTTTAGACATTAATATCAAGGTTCCAGCACACTATTGGATTATCAAAATCAAACATAACAACATGCAAACACATCTCATATCATTCAAGAACACAACTGCCCCTATTTTGTTATTACGATGTCTTTTCGATTTATTTTCGGTTCTCAATTTTTAAAGTGTTTAAAGAGATGAATTGAGGGATATTTTGAGAGATATTAGATATAAGATTTAAAAATTTTACTTACTTGTTTAGAGGGCTCAAGAATGATAGTATGGAAGAACTTAACTTTAGAAAAACTCATCTCCTTAATTTCTCCTTCCTTTCTTCCTTTTTACTTTTCTTCTCTCTCATTTCTCTCTCAAACTTGTGGAACACCTCAAGAACACTCAAATTTGGTATCTCTCATCTCTTGCACGAAAATAATGAAGAGGGAAAGTGGTATTTGGCTTGGTTTATATAGGAAAAGACTAGGGAACCAAAAATTAAATTTTAAATCATTTCTTCTTCCAAATCACATGGGTTGATTTGACATGGTGATAGTTTTGAAGGAGATACACCATATTTGGGTTGAGGAATTATAGCTAGGGTCAGTTTGGGGGGACAAAAATCTGACCCCACATCAATCAAGAGATTTTGCATTGGTTTGCGTGTCTTTTTGTGGAAAAAAATACTTTAAAAGTTAATTTGATATATTTTTTGATATATTTTCCTACTAAGACCTATTATTTTAGTATGTTTATGATAAATTTAGTATTTTTATGAATTATCATAGTTATCATAGTAATTGATTAAATAGATATTGTCTTTTAAGTCAAATTAAGCTAATTTAACAAAATATGACTTTTTGACTTATTTTAATGTGTATGAACTTCAATAATAGTTTGTTTGCTTTTGTTAGCCTATAATACTATATTATTATATATATTACTTGTTCAACAAGTCTTGGGCCATCATAATGCTTAATTTGACATTTTTCTCATCTTTTTAAGCTTAAAGAAAAGAAAAAAGATATTTTTTTGGCACAACTTCCAAGGTGTATAGCCACTAAGGGATATTTTTATTATTTTGACGTTATTTTTTCCTTTGCTACTTAATTGAACTTAAATCCTTAATTTAAGGTGCACATTTGTCAAATTTTAAATTTTTATGACTTTTTACTATATTATGGGAAAAATGGTCATTTTACCTTAATTATGAATATTCTTGATTTTTAATCTTATATTTTATGTTATTTACTTAATTTAGAATGTTGGGAGATTCTTTGTGTGTTAAGGTTTTGTTGCTTGAATTTTAAATCTTTTTAGGGTTTCTACATCGAACTTAGGGTTTTGGGTTTAGTTAGGGTTTTTTTATGTTTTAGTGACTTAAGATTTTGTTGGCTAACTGTTGCTAATACTACTATTTTGGTTGGGTCATTACATGAGTCATTATCAACCGGGTTGATACAATTAGAGTTCAAACTGGGTCATTACAAGTGGGAACAGATCTTTGCTAACTAACAAAGTGAAACTCAGAGTCTAACAGAGGAAATCACCTAGAGTCCAAGATAGTAGCCATGTGTTAACAGTTTTGTAACTCTGTACAATCTATAGTAAGAACGGCAGGATCTCTTTAGATAAAATCTTTCGTGGCAATAAATGTGTTGAATGTTATGCCTTCACCTTATAAGTAGAACTAACCTTATCGAATAGTTCGATGACCTTTTTCCCTTTTTTCTTTCTTAAATATGGCGTGACAAAGACAGAACCATGAGTGCTCAGTAAGAGTAAGTGGAACTAAGGAGGAAGTGGACGTCCCAAGCCTGGCAGGAATCTTTCAAGATCTAGTAGCCAATTTGGATGGATCGCAGGGAAAGGCACCTCGAATGGGATCGTGGTACTTATTGGACCTAAGGGTACAAAATATTCTAATACTTGAGAAGAATGATTTTTTCCCAAACAACAGAGGATTAGATTAAGGACACAAAATAACAACAAACAACAGTAAGAGCTTGTTATAAGTACAGCTAGTTAGGGCATAGGATGTCCCATTACTCGCTAGAAAGTAAAGAAGACAATCGAGGAGGACTACTGAGGAACAACAAGAAGATCCTGTGCTTAAAACCTTACTCTCAAAATGACAAAAGGGGACAACTAGGAAAGGGGGTACCAAAATTAGTAATTTATTATCAATACCGAAATCTCGAACATAAAAGGTCTTAATGCCCACTACAAATAGGATTAAACTACAACAGTTGTCAACAAGGACGAGTGGTTTGAAAAAGGTAGTGTAACCTGACCAACCAGAGAGCAATGAGTGGAGTGTTCGCCCTTCACAGGAGATAAAGGAGTATGCATTGATGATCGGAGGTACAACGCAACCACAAGCTCTAAGTTATATATTAGGTAAACTTGTTGCATCATCCCAGAATAGAGTACACTTGAAGGGTAAAGGCTTTTAGATTAACACCAGTCAAACAACTCCCGCACCATGGATATGCGACGTGATATTTGAAAATTGTGTAGTAATCTGTTTAAGAAGTTAATAAGATAAAACAACCATTACCCAAAGTGCTAAACATATAAGCTTGACCTTAACCACACCCCCAATAAAGAACAACTCAAGCAAATAAGGATACAACTTCGAAGAGAAGAGATGCAAGTAACCCTCCACAACCTTTCGCACGAAATTTCGAGGACGAAATTTATTTTAAGGGGGTAGATTGTAACGACTTGGTTCGGACCCTAGTTGTAACAACCTAATTTGTAACAACCTATGTAGTAATCCAGCCTAAACCCTAGCATTAGCAATAATAAGGCGACAAGATCCTAGATCACTATAAGGCCAAAAATCCTAACGCGATCCAAAAACCCTAATTCGATTCGAAAATTCTAAAGAGATCAAATGCTCAGAGATAACCCCCTAATATTCAGAGAAGACTCCTAACATCCTAAATTAAGTAAATAACATAAAATATAAGGTTAAAAATTAAAAATTCTTACAATTAGGATAAAATGACTATTTTACTCCTAGTACAGCAAAAAGTCTTTAAAATTTAAATTTTGACACATGGACACCCTAAATCAGATATTAAAATACAATTAAGTAGAAAAAGACAAAATAATAATAAAAATAATAAAAATACCATTAAATGGATGGCTGCCTTGGGATTTGTGCATAAAAAGTCACTTTTTTGCTTTTTGAGCTCAAAAATGAGAAAAAATTGTGCAAATTAAGCATTATTATGACTCAAGATTTTTTAAGCAAGTAATATACATAATAAAATAATAATGTAGGTCAAAAAATTAAATAAATCATTATTTAAAATTTTTACACAATAAATAAGTTAAAAAGTTAATTCTTGTCAAACTAACTTAATTTGACTTAAAGGCTTACACCTATTTAATCAATTGTTATAAAAATTATGATAATTCATGAGAATACTAAACTAATCATAAACATGCTAAAATAATAGATTTTAGTAAGTTAAGACTCTAAAAAGATACACAAAATTAATATTTTAGACGTTTTCATGCACAAAATGATATCAAAACACCATTTAAACCCTAAATTAATACAAAATTATATTTTGGTCTACCCCAAATAGCTCTATCCGACTTCCCCTCTACAAAAAAATCTAAAAAATCAATTCTCAAAAGCACTCCACCTCCCATGCAACCAATGAAAATTGAAAAAAATTAAATTAAAGCTTACACATAATAATTATTTTCACTACAAATTTTTCTATAAAAACACACCTAAGGCCCCATTCTCCTTTTCACATTTTTTTCATATAGTGAGGGAGAGAGTCTAGAAAATATTCTAAGTGTTTCAAGGGAGAAGAGAATGAGAGAAAGAAGGAGAAAGATTCAAGGTGTTGTACTACAAAGCCAAGTTCTGGTCTACCTTCCACCATTAGATATTCAAAACAAGTAAGTAAACCCCTAAATCATCTATTAATCTCACAAAAAAATCTTCTTCAACTACCTCTTAAAATGAAAACAAGAATAATAATTAAAATATCAAATAAAAAGGTGTTGTGATGGAAAAATATAAGCTATTTGTGTTCAGTATGACATTAGGTATGGATGCATGTGGCTATTTTGAGTTTAAACCACTTGTATATAATCTAGAACTTTGATATATATGTATAAAGTACATGCATGCAAAGAAAATAAATTAAATCTTAACATGTCATGAGTTAGGACACAAAAACCCTAAAGGACCTGATTTTCTGGTTGTTTTTACTTTCTGCCCGGAATTTGATTTATTATAACTAATTGTAGCAAAATGATCTAAGTGAGATTTGTATATCCAGACCAATATTTTGAAGTTATCTTTCATACAACACTGGTTTGAAGTGATTTCATTGAGTAGAACTCGAGATACACAATTTTTATTAAAGAGTGTCAGATTCTGACCACCCTATATTGCAGACATACAAATTATATGTTAGAATAAGAACTAATCCAAGGTTGAAACATGAAACTTGTATATAACATGTTTATCTTACTTTCCACCAAAAATGGGCCTAAACTATGGAGTTTTAATAGGTCAAAACCCTCCTCAAAACATTTGTTGTAAATTTATGACTAACAGAGTTCTCTGTCACATGTTTTTGTAAGATCAAAAACTTATATTTTTAACGACCAAATCCAAAAGTAATTTTCATGAAACGTGTAGAAAACATATCAAAATATTTACTGACCAAACATCAGCCCTAGATACCCTCGGATGGTCCCCTAAAAGGTTTATGCATTCTCTGTTGAACCTTTTATAGATAACTAAACATGTTTTATAAAATGGCCAACATCATTAATTTGTTCCAAACAACTAGCCTTATCACAAAATATAAAACTTATAGGGGACATCTTAAACTGGAACATATCCAAAAATCAGACCCATAGCCCTTGATTTGATGCCCCAAAGCCGAGACCAAGTGAGACCCAAATTTTATACTTTTTTTTGTAAAGTGCTGAATTGTTTTTTTTCTAATTGAAATAAATGACCCATTTACCATAGTATCTAACCTTAGTGTTAAAAATTAAAGTTGTAAATAATATATTTATCTAAATGGTGTCTAAAAATCAGAACTTATCTCCATGTCTAGGTACCCCAAAACATTATTATACTTTTAAATTGACACTTGAACAATTACCTTAATTTTTGTTAAGTACATAATGACATGTTATGATGTGGAACTTAAAATAGAGCCTCTGCTTAAGTTATATTGAATGATTAGTGTATAAGAGTGATTAATTGATGATTAGAATTCATGTCGCTAAATTGAATCCATATTTTATAAGTTGTAACTCATGCTTCATATAATAGTACTCCATGCTCATAAGCCATGATCAATTTATACCTGTGAATTGCAAATAACAGTCACGTATGTCATATCACGTCATAATTGGGTTGGGTTTATGGGATTCACCGAATTTATTTATTTATATTTTTTTTGAAGAAAGAAGTTGAACCTTAGGCTTGATACTTTGGTTAATGGAATTAGAATTCTTAAAAATTTAGATATTTAAAAATCTTGTGATATTGGCTATATGCTCTGATTTGTTTTGAAAAGTTTTTATCCTAATTGTTAAATACACATTGTTGTAATATTTGTATTTTGGTGAAGACAGTTCGGATGGCATAATAATAGAAGTTAAATTTAGCGATCCTGCATTTGACCTTGACCTGAGAGTCGAGAATCTGAAGTGTTGACATCCACGCCCTTGCCATCAGTAATGACCTGGCTGGACGCTTAGTTCGCTACGTAGTCATTCCACAGCTTAAGAAATGCTCTTTGTCAGTCGGTAGACTTGGTTAGCGTGGTTGGGATCATAGAGTTTAAGATGATTCACCTCGATTTGGGATAACCTAGAATAACTTAAATTTAAATTGGATTAGAAAATTAAATTTGTTGCATCGTATTCATTTGTATCACGCACCTGCATACTTGTTCTTATATATATTTGCCTTGCTGTAATTATAAAATTTGTCTATCTCTTTGACTATAAATTTTGCTAGGTGTTATTTGATATGCGATGTTGAATATTTTGTTGTAAATTTGGTTAGAAAATATAGGGAGTTTGCTTATGGGATCTGGCTCATAGCATTTGTGTCACAGGTAAGGAAGAAGAACTCTTTGAGCAAGTCGGACCCGAAAGAGAATGAGGTTTTGAAGAGCAAGGTGAGTGGCAGGAACCAGCTGGTCCCGATGATGCAAATTAAAGAATTTGAAGTTCACCCATTTTGTTCTTGTTGTTCAGTTTTTCACGAGCTCGTTGTAATTTTTTGTTGAATTTTTTGTGAAACTGTATTCGTTATGTATTTTGAGCAGTTCTGAACTCTTAATGATGTAGTACTTATTAATGATATAGTACTTATTATATGTAACTATGAATAAATGGCTAAAATATCTCGCTGAATTATAATTATGTATATCCACCCACCACACTACTTGATGGTGTTTTCGCACCTAATACTGTGCACTCTGCTTGGATATCTCAAGATTAACTCATTATGAGTCTTTTGATATCATCCCTTTCTTATGAAATCTTATCACTTGCCGTTGGTCTCACCACTTCTCACGAAATTTGGGTTATCCTTGAGACATCTCTCGCATCTGCTTCTAAAACCTGAATTCTTTAACTCCATTGAAAATTTCAAAGTCTTCAATAAAAGGATTATTTTTTTCACATCATTTCTTCATGAAGTCAAAACCATTACTAATGAACTTACAAATATTTGCAAACCTCTTTCACCAGCCGAATTTAATCTCTATGTCTTCAAAGGTCTTAAACCAGAATTTTATGATTTTGTTACAACACTTGCCGCTCGTTCAAATCCCGTGTCCTTCTCTATGCTTCACAGCCTATTACTTAGTCATTACTTTCTCCACATAGACACATTCTCCATACTTCAACTACCGTCTTCTTCTGATAACCCTCAAGCCAATTTTACTCAGAACATACAATTCCTAATGGGAATTACCAAAATTGGCGCTCAAGAAATCTCTCAAAACCAATGGGAATTCCCCTAAAAATGTGTACCCGAAGTTAAGTAATTAATTCAAGTGATTGATAAATTTAACATTTCATTTCAGTATGAGAACACTTTATCAATTGTGTGATTTATGGTAGTGTTTGGTAAATAGTGTAACTTATAACTAAAATAAAAGAAAAAGTAGTTATAGGTTATAACTGATGTTATGAGTATTTAAAAAATATTGTAGCATATGAAGCATAAATACGAACACAGACACAAACACGAACACAAACACAGACACGGAAATTTCAAAAATATTATGACACAAACACGGTAGAAAAATATTAGAAAATATATTTTTATTTATATACTTACCTTATGTTTATAAATAGAACATTCACAAACAATCTGTAAAATAGGGTACAAAAAAATCCAAAAGATAAAGAAAATAACTAGAAAAGAAATTGAGAAAAAGGTAAAGGAAAAAATTGAAAATGACTAAAACGATAAAGAAAAAACTAAAAAGGTAAAGAAAAAAAATCAGAAAACAACTATACATGCTATTGTCGTAAAATTATTCAAAGACTTGAAAGAAGAAAATCAAAAAATGAAAAAAAAAAAAGGAAAGAAGAAGAGGGAGAAAAGAAGATGTAGACAAGTATAACAAAAAATAGAGAAAGAAGCTACCAAAAAGTAGAAAGAAAAAAAGAAGAGTGCTTACTTAGAAGGCAATCGAAATATGCTGGTGATTGTCGCTGGTGAGATTGGGAATATCGGTAATCGTCGAGTTCGCTGGTGAACATCGCAGTGGGTAGTAAAAACAAGGAACCAAGCATTTTTTCAAATTGTTGACTGAGGCTCTTAAGATTTTTTATTCCATCATTGAATTTGGCCTGTCCAAGTGCGTCCATATTGGACACGCATATCCCTTGCGTGTTCCTCGGCACGTTCGTTTGGAATTTTTTTTGAAAAAAAAATAAAAAATCACATAACATGTCCGACACTTGTCCTAGTGTGTTCCCGGCATATCTGTGTGTCCAACATGTCTAACACAGTTACATCACATATTCTGACGTGTCCATACTTCATAAATTATAACTTATAACTAAAATTAATATATAATAAAAATTTAAAAACTATTAACAATAATTTTTTCAAACACCCTTGATCACATCATATGGACGCTTGAAGTTAAGTATTTTGAATGAATTACCATTTCATTTCACTATGAGAACACTTTACTTGACCGAAAGTAAGAAAATCCAAAAGGACTACCAATTCTTTGATAAAAAAAAATGAAAATTCTTGTGAACACGTAAGTCCCCATAAAATTGTTGGTCAATTATCTGTTATCAATTAAAACCTAATATCAATTAAAACCTAATAAACCGAAAATTAACATAAATGCAAAGCCTTCCTTGGACATGAAATAAGGGCAATATAGCCAGAACATAATTACTTTTCAAAAAATGGACTATATAACAAAAATATATATATAATAAAACTAATTATCGTACTATAAATCTCAACGTAGAACTAATCACCAATTAATTTAAAAACCAATTAATCCTGCTGACTTATTTACATAATTCCATCATCACCCAGGCTTGCAACAATTATTCCCCTTCTCTATCTCTCAGTTTTAATAAGTATATATCTTGTACTTCATCCATAATCATGTCCGTCTAGAATTGACTTTGCCCTGAAATATGATGAAGTACGATTTCCAAAGATAAATACGCAATGGTGGAAATGGATGAGTGTGCTTAAAAATAAGACCGTGTTGTGTTTTACTTGGAATGAGTTTGTGAATAATTTTTATGATTAAATTTATTCATTATATAAGATTTGTTAATTTTGTAATTTATATAAAAATTTGTATTGATCAAATACCTGTAACTAAGTAATTGAGTAATATTTATTTAATAATTTTTTTTTTAAATTATAATTTTTATTTATTTATTTATAAAACAATATTAAGAGATCTTATTCAATCACTTAGTTACAAGTATCGAATCAATCTGAGTTTTTATGTAAATAATAAACGCGACAAATTCTACGTAATTGACGAATTCAATCATAAAAATATATTCACAAACTAATTTCAAACAAAACACAACACAGTGTGCTTTTTACACACAACACCCTTCCCATTTCCTGCAGGCTTTCTTTGGCTCCTGACTTAAAAGTCTTTTGTCTTAAAATTTGTCTTAAAATTTTAAGTAGTTAAAAGTTTTGTTTGGCAATCGCTGGCTTTTACTCTTTTGTTTATTGACTTTTATAATTTTTATTGTTTTGCTTATTAATTACAAAAAAATACTTTTATATATATATATATATATATTTATATCTCTCTCTCTCTCTAAAAATATCATCACTTTTATGATGCACATTCATTTTTTTTTATAAAAAATTATATTTTTACAACTTGTTCATTGAGATCTATATTAAATATAGAATTATGGGGGGAAATAGTTCATAACAAGGCCTTTCTTAGCTTAAAGTCTATTGGCTTTAAGCCACCACTGGAATTACTAAATGAATTTCTTACTTATTTAATTTGTCAAACACTTGGCCTTTTCTCTATTTATTTACTGGCTTTTAGCTTTTTGTTGTTTTGCTTATTAATTACAAAAATTACTTTTTATTTTTTTAAAAGTATCGTCACTTTTATTATGTACATTTATTTTTTTTTATAAAATTATATTTTTGCAACTTGGTCGTTGAGGTCCATATTAAATATAGAATAGCCACCATTAGAATTACCAAACAAACTTTTTTCTTATTTAATTCAAAAAGATTTAAAGCAAGAATGTTAACTTAAAATCGAGTTGCCAAATGAGTCCGTGTTAGTGGATTTTTTTGTGTGTGTGTAAACTATTGTTGTTGTTAGTGGATTTTTTTGTGTGTAAACTATTGTTGTTGGTTAGTGTAATGCTGAAAAGAAAAAGTGTTGGGAAGAAAAATAAGTGAAGGAAAGGAGTTAGATGGGAAAATGAGATCATGTGAGTTTTGTGCACAAACTATCCATCCATTTTACTATCTATCAGCACTTCACAACCCCACGAGCACAGCTAACCTAACTTCTTTCCCTCTCCCTACTTCCCTTCTATTTCAACCCTACTCCACTAATCCTCATTTTCATCTACTCTCTTTCATCCTCTCGTATGTTTGTTTATTTATTTATTTTTTTTGCGTATTATACCTTATTAAAAATAAATATTTATGTCGTAAATTTAACTATTAGTCAGTAGAATAGTGGTTAAGATCAAATATATATCATCTAATTCGTTAAATCACAATTTTATATAACTTAAAAGTCAATCAGGTCCTTTAATCAAAAGCTTTTGTTTTGTTTTGTTTTGTTTTGTTTATTAAACTAAAAACTAAAAATAAATAAAACTAAAATTAAAATTTTGATTAGATGAGTAGAGAAGATCCTAGGATTTTGAATTCACCATAACTAAATATTCTAGATTCTTCATTAAGATTCGGTTACTTTCTTACAGTTCAACTTAATCTCGTCCGGTTATAAGCTTAACTCGGATGATCAAGAAAAAATATGTTTAACTAACCAAGCCATTTATCTGGATTGGCACGACTCGTCCGTGTAAAACCTGGCACAATTCGTCCTATCATATGATAAGTTATCTCATGTTTGGATCGAAACACGATATTAAAATAGTTGCATGATCCTGTAATCACAATTACATAAAGTGAAAGAGAAAACTTGAATAAAAATTGTAAAGCTCATTGATAAAAACCTAACATCTAGAAATCATATAACAAAATTGAATCTGTATTGAAAGAAATAAAAAATCAAAATTAAAATCAAAAGTACCGGACTAGAGTTTTATCTAACCTTAAGACGAAGAGTTTAGCAATTCATGCCACAAAAACACTCCATGAAATTGAAGAATGGAATCTCGACCTCCGTTCTTGTCTTCTCATCACTTTTTGAGCCTAGTTGTCGCCTTCTTGTACTTTTTGTTGGGATAATATCCAACGCCGAAATAAAATACATGCTCGGAGATCCAGAACATATATCTTTATTAAGCTTTCAACAATTTACAATAATCTGAAATTACAGAGAATGAAATAACATGAATAATTAAATGGAATTTGCAAACCGAGTCCTGCAATCGCAGTTTCCTTGAGAATGATTCGCCGCCTACCGAGGGTGTTGTAGGGATTTCACCGGCGTCACTCTCCCAGGATAAAACGGCTCCACGATCTCTGGAACACCTCCAAGGATCGGCTACGAACGCTCTTCGTCAATCTTTCTCTCTCTTGCGGCTTGCTCCGTACCGAGGATTGTATCTCAACTGTTCTGTCTTGTCTTTGTTCTCAACAGTTCTGTGTTTCGTCTCAGTTGTGTATATCTTCTCAGATGGAGACAGCCCTTTTATAGCCACAGAAGAAAGGAGGAGAAGAGTCCCAGAGAGTTGAATAGCCACAAAGAATTCAATTGCCACTTATGGCAATTGAATTCCAGGCTGTGTCTCTTCCTCTTCTCTGTCTCTTCTTCTTCCTCTTCTGAGACCTCAGAGCTCTCAGCTCTGACTCTTCCTCTTCTCTGAGAGAAGAAAGCCGACAGAGCACCTGGCTCTGTCTCTTCATCTTCTCTGAATGAAGAAAGAACCATCTGAATCTTTCATTATGGAGGGTTCATCCCTGGAAATCAATAGCCACTTATGACTGTTGGTTTCCAGGCTCCAATTGTACTTGAATGGCCATTTCAATTGTAATTGATCCAAAACTATTGAAATCTGGATTTCAATGGCCAATGAAATTCATAAATTCCAACAATCCCCCCATGAATGAAAATTGGCGAGAGTACAAACCCTGATTACAAAGCCGACTGCAAGAGAGATGGACACCTAAAAGTCCCTGCATAGGATAGGTAGCGGTTAGCCTTGAACCTTCCCTTGTGAGAACCTATCGAATTTACCGGCAAACC
>JAOTRH010080154.1:0-17248 GCA_034768845.1 Heliamphora exappendiculata
GTCACATTGATTCAGCCCGCTACTCTTTTCTAAAGAAAAATGTTAATTATAGTTAAAAACGTATTAATACATAATATATAAATATTTATATAAAATATTTTAATATTTATAAAAATAATAAATTTTATATTAAAAAAATATATTAATATTAAACTTTTTTTTATCTCCAGACTATTAATTTCGGTGCGGTTCACCCTTTCTTAAATCATAAGAGATGACAACATTTCACCTTCTTCTAAATCAGGAAAAGAAAAACAGAAACCTCTGTAACGCAAACTCTTCCTAAACGGTCACAATCCTTTGACATTGAATATCGTCTTCTACGACTTTTAGAGGCGTGGACGATCGAATCTATTCAGTGAAATTAAGTCGGAATACCGGTAAGCATCTTTCATTTTTGGTCAACTTTTGTTCAATTTTGTGGCTCTGGACTATATATATATATATATATATATATATTGTTAGTGTGAGTTTGATCGAAGGAGAAACGATGAAGACTGTCCACTTGGTTGATGAACTGTTTGGTTGCTTTATATATGTAGGAGAGGCGGAATTATGATTTATCATTTTTCTTCTGGCACTCATAATGAGAAAAGCAAATTGTTGAAGAGTTTGATTCAACTATTTGGGCCATTCCTATTTCAAGAGACAAAGTAAAATTAGATACCCAAATGTGTTTTATTAGGTTTTCCCATGATATTCTCTGCAACTAACAACAGGATTGTTTTTTATGTCTTTTTTGGGTTGTTTCTGGGGATAACTTCTCGCTGCCTGTTCTGTTTGATTTGTTCAAAGGTTTAGATGACCTGATTTGAAGATGATATTGTCCAAAGCTGATTCTGGGAAGGACAATGGCAGTGATTCAAGTAGTGGTCGGTTACTGCGTGATATAAAGGAAATAAACAGGGCCCTTTACCCACAGAAACCCCCTCAAAACAATGTCATTTCACGGTCTGCTCGCCGATCCAAGTCTGCTGGTAAAACACGTGTTGCAAAATCAAATTCAAACTTTGTTAGCGAAGACTTGCTGCGTAAGGACAAGAAGTCATCAATCTGGAATTGGAAGCCCTTAAAGGCTCTGACCCATATACGGAATCGCCGGTTCAATTGTTGGTTCTTTCTCCATATACATTCAATTGAAGGGTTGCCATCAAATTTTGATGACATCAGTTTGTGTGTCCATTGGAAAAGGAAGAAGGATCAGGTGCTGCGAACGCGTCCTGCTCGGGCTTGTCAAGGTGTGGCTGAATTTGAAGAGACTTTGATGCATCGATGTTCTGTATACGGCAGTAGAAATGGGGGCCACCGCTCGACCAAATATGAGCCTAAGCTCTTTTTGATCTATGTATCTGTGACTGGGGCTCCTGAGCATGATTTAGGGAAGCATTGGATTGACCTTGCAAGGCTGCTTTCACTTACTTTGGAGGAGGAAAAGAGCTCAGGAAAATGGACAACACACTTTAAGCTCCTAGGCAAAGCCAAAGGTGCTATTCTAAATGTAGGTTTTGGGTTTTCTGTAATGGGGGATAGTATGTTGGAATCAGGAAGTATTAATATTCCTTGTCTTTTGAAGGAGAGTGAGCTGGGACCAATGGATCGTGCTGTGGATATTGGCCGGGATAGTGGTAGTTGCATGTTACGGAGGATTGGAAGTGTGCCAAGTAATTCAAACCATGGCTCCCCTATCGAATCATCATCTTTAGATGTAAAACTTCCCAATGAAGTTTTTTCATACCAGGGGTCCGAACTTGCTCAGTCAATAACCTTTCTGTATCAGAAACTTGATGAGGTGAAATCGGTGAGTTCACTGGAGTTTGATTTCCTTAGTGAAAATGTAGAGCCCCTCAAACCAAAGCCTGGTTATCTTCCGGAGTCATCTCGCGACAATATTGAGAATGCGTGTCTCAATAGTGAGTTTGCTGTAATCGAGCAATGGAGAGAATTCTCCATGAAGGAACAATTGAGATTAGAAGGTGCAGCTCAAACTTCTAGTGATTCTACAATTGAAATTGTTGATCTGACCCAGAATTTCAACAATGATGAAACAGCTGCTGTTGGGGAGATGGGGTCTGATTCAATAGATAAAGGTTACAGCAATTTCAAAGATCATTTTGTGATGGAAGATGGCAGATATGAAGGAAATGGTGTTTGCACTAAAGAATTAACGATTGATAAACTTGACTTCGTGAAAGATAATCTGTCAGTTTCAGAATCAGGAGATTTTGATAATTCGTTGGACATAAGTGAAATTTTCAAGCAAGAAAACGACGCAAAGAATATATCAAGTTCTAAAGCAGGTAAGATTGTTAAATCACGTAGCTTGGATGATGTCATTGAATCTGTTGCAAATGATTTCTTAAAGATGTTAGCTGTAGACCAGATCCCATTTGACTTGGCCACTGACAGTGAGACTGAGTTTCCTAGAGAGCTTCTTCTGAGACAGTTTGAAGCAGAAGCCTTAGCTTCTGCTGACTTCATTCTTAATTTTGATTCGGAGGAAGAGCACGTGGAATTTAGTGTTGGTGCTGGTGCAACTGCCGAATGCGGAGATCTATCTGACAATTGTGATTCACCATTAGTTATTGAAGCTACTGAAGAAGTTAAGGCGCAGAAGTGGATGGGCCAGTCTTTGAGAAGTAAAAGGAGTGCCAAACTCCTTGAAAACTTGGAGACTGAAGCTCTTATGAAAAAATGGGGTCTGAATGAGCATGTTTTTCAGAATTCTCCACGAACTAGTTCGGATGGATTTGGGAGTCCAATCTATCTTCCCCCTGAAGAGCCCTTGGAATTTCCTCCCCTAGGAGAAGGCTTGGGTCCAATACTTCAGACAAATGATGGAGGTTTCTTGCGATCAATGAATCCGTCACTTTTTAGAAACGTAAAAAATGGTGGCCGCTTGATTATGCAAGTTTCTACTCCAGTCGTGCTACCTGTGGCAATGGGTTCTAGTATTATGGAGATATTACAGCACTGGGCATCAGTTGGATTTGAGAAGATGTCAATGCAGGTAAATAAGTTAATGCCTTTGGATGATATTAATGGGAAAATGATGCGGCAAGTTGCGTGGGAAGTTGCATCCAGATTTGAGGCTCCTGAGAGGTCAGACAGTTCTCTATTCAATTCGTATTTGGTTTTAAAATTTTCAAAGGTTTTCCATTTCTTTACTTCATACTAATGCCTAGCTATCTTCCTTCTATAATTTCTGTTGCAGGCTGGCTTATTCGCAGCAAGAATTGGAGGATGGGCAAGATTCAATTGGTATGCGTAAGAAAATTGGAGAACATTCCCTTTGTTGGGGTTATAAAGGGCTGGCATCAGGTTCAATATGTGATGAGATAGATTCAGATTATGTTTCTCTGGAAGATCTTGCTCCTTTGGCTATGGAGAAGATTGAAGGCCTGTCAATTGAGGGGTTGAGAATTCATTCTGGCATGTCGGATGAGGAAGCCCCTTCAAGCATTACTCCCCAGTCTATTGGGAAAACCTCGGCCTTTTTGGGCAACAGTGGTGGGCCTTTTATTTTGGAAGGAGCTGCCAGGTTGAAACTATCAGAGGTCAAAGATGATTGTGATGACGTTGATGAACTAATAAGCTTGTCTGTGACATTGAATGAGTGGATGAGGTTGGATTCTGGAGATTTTGGAGACGACGGAATTAATGAAAGATCTTCGAAGGTCCTTACAGCTCATCTCGCGGAAAACATGGATTTTATTAGAGGAATGTTAACAAGAGGAAGCAAATGGGACGGACAAATTGGTAGAAGTTGTGGCTTGTTAGGCAATAACTTAACAGTACTTCTACGGGTGCAGCTTAGAGATCCCCTCCGAGATTATGAGACCGTTAGTTTACCAATGCTTGCTCTAATTGAGGTAGAGAGGGTTTTTGTTGATATGAAACCAAAAGTAAACCCCCGAGTCTATGAAAGAAGTGACAGTAAGGAAGAGGATGATCTCTTTGAGCAAGTGAAGGGAATTAATGATGAGGAGAAACATGAGAAGAGAATTGAAGAAGGAAATTGTTTGTTTAAAATCACTGAAGTTCATATGGCGGGATTTAATACTGAGCCTGGCAAGCAGCAGCAGTGGAGTACCACAACAAAAGAACAGTCTGGGGCCCGCTGGTTGCTTGCTAGCAGAATGGGTAAAAACACTAAGCATCTTTCTTTGAAATCAAATGTAATAGTAAAATCATCCTCACAAGGCTTGAGAAAGACGCAGCCCAGGAATATCGTGTGGAGCATCTCCTCGCATGTTCACGGTCCAAAAGCTAAATGGAAAGAGTTGGCAACTCTGAACTTACATATACGAAATCCCAATGTTGTCTTTCTGACTTAAAATATGAGGTTACAACATGTGTATAGAAGTTATAGAATCTTACCTTGCAGCAATGAAGTGCTATGGATTTGCTGTGCATAGCAACATTGTACAGCCCCGCTCGTGATTGGGTTTATTGGCGGTTATAAAATCAACGTAGGTTTTTGGTCTTGTGATGACACTGAGATCTACTTGTGGAGCTCATATTTGTATCAACTCATTCATTTTCAAATATTGTCGCATCTAATAGTAGGTAATTTCTAAAGTATTCAACCTCTTTTTTAATTAGATTTTTTCCTTTTGAAGGATGTTTTTCAATCGTGTTTGGCATGGGTTGATTCTGCAATTATAGTGTATCCTTACTCATCTTTGTTGCAAGAATATGTCAATTGCTTTGTAGTGGTCTGCTGCTCCAGTTTTTTATTGGGGTTGCGGCATTTGAGAAAAATAACACATGACCTTATTGTGCACATGTTGTATTGCTTCTCTGTCTGTCTTTTAGCATTGCCCCTTACATATTGTTTAGAGCAGGTGTTTAAATTAGATTAGTGGTTGTATTGATATCCACACTAGAAATTTTGATGGATAATCTTACTATTATGATAAGGGTGGGCGTTAGCGCAATGGTAAGATTGCTCCGTTGCCATAGGTGTTACTCGTTCGAAACATGGAAGTAGTCTCTCCGCATTTGTGTAAGGTTAGAGAACTCTTCCCAAACGCTGCTGGGAAGGCACTTGCGCAATAGGGCTGCACTTTCGATCTTATCGTTTATGATCCTAGTTACCACTTTCTCTGAACTCACATTTTCTTTTGTCTCAAAGATTATGATTGACCGGAGCCTAGTTTTACCTTATTCATATGCATGTGCACTAAAAGATTTGCATCGTTCCTTGCCATTCTAAAATTTGTATATACATATCCTTGGCCTTTAAATCACCTTTTTGGTATTTTCTACTCGCCCCCATCTCTTGTGAGAAAATAACAAAAGTACAAATATTGGAAAGTTGAAAGAAAAGGATAACTGCAACAGAGCAGATTTCTTTGGCATGTGGACCAGATCATAATCACGAAGAGCCTTTGTTTTTGCAATCATTCAAGCCATATTTCAAAATATCGCGATGTTCTCTATTTTCATTCTTCCGAGTTCTTTGACGCTTTGAAATGGGGATGATATTGACTGCAACTCCTTTTTGCTGTTCAATACCTTTCATTATGGATGGTTTTCCAAGTTAGCTTTCATATAGAGTGGTCTGAGGTGGGTTGACGATATCTTCTTGTCTTTTAGTTTTCCTTTCTGGAGTTTATTTCTTAGTGGCAGGAACCTTCTACCTAGGGTGCTGCTTCCTGTCCCTCTCTCGGTTTGGAACCTCACTCTCGCACCCGCTTTTAACCTCATATACTCATATGTGCCCCTCGCTCTCCCGTCTCCTTCCTCAGTCTCGCTCCTGCTTCATGCAACTAGGATTTATTTCTCAAGCAGCTAAATTTTGTGTTTAGTTGTATTAGCTAATAATTGCCTTCTTATCTTTACAGATGTCCTCAATTTAACCAATCCTGTAGAGATCAAATTATGAAAAAATAAAATTGCGATCAAACTGTCTTAGATATATTTTGTCAGCTATGTTTTAGATGGTTAAAATTATTTTGTAGTGCTTATCTTGCTTTCTTTGACTTTTGATAAAGGAAATGCATCTAATGCACTTCAATTATGCTATATGCTATCTTAGGCATCTTGTTTTGCTTCTTTCTTCCATTGTATGGTTTAGAATTGTTTTGCAGAGTAATGGCCCCGTGGGAAAACTAAACTAAAGAACTGGAGTTTTGAGAGTTTTGTCGAGATGAATGTGTCGAGTCATCTGAGTGGTACGACACAAAACCCGATTCCAAGTCCAAGTTTGAGTTTTGAGTCTAGTGACGATTCTGGTAGTGAATCAGCATTTAGTGAGCCTAGCTTTGAGTCTGGTGTAAAGGCCGGGTCATTAGTTAAGCCCAAGCCTACATCTTGCTTTCTTTGACTGTTGCTAATCCAAATGATCGAATCATTGTAGTCATGCTATATGTTGCATCTTAGGCATCTTGTTCTGTTTTCTCTTGCTGTTGATTCCCCAACAACAGAAGCACCAACTTTTCATATAGTCCATGCTAGAAGTTCCCCAAATCCCATTAATTCTATAGACTTCCCTGTAAGTTTTTAATTTATGGTTCTTTATAGTTTTGAACAAAGCCTGTTCTGTCACTATTTTTTTTCCTTTTTTTTTGTGCAATTTGTTTGGTTCAGATTCGTAGCGTTGCACATGGAGTGGCATGCTCTATTTGTGGAATCCATGTGCTGGAGGTGGTGGTATGAGCCCTTTGAGGAAATGCCTTCTCAGGGTACGTATTATTTTTTTCCCTTTGCCTCCTAAAAGCTAAGAGTTTCAGTTATCTCAAGACCACTGCTTGGAATTTTGAGGCATGAAGATATCAATCTGCATAGACGAGCCTTGGCACAGTGGCAAGATTGCACAAGCGGCACTGAAAAAAGATATCCTATTAAAAGTTATTATCAAAACTAGAATTTCCTAAAATGGCATAATCAAGAATTTTGTTGCCTCAACAATGGAATTTGATTGAAAATTGCCTTGGACCATGGTAAAGCTATGAGTCTTGTTTGTTGAGCCATTTCAGATTGATCATAGGCCTTGCCAACCCGATTTGATAACATCAACCCACACAATATTTATGATTTTACTACTCTAGGGTCTTGAAACTCCAAACTAGGCCAAGGCAACCTGATCCGCATTAGTATATCTATTTCCAAAATTTTACGCTCTTCCGAATTGGTGATGAATTGAGGAAGAATTGATGTACATACATGTGGAGTTGTTTTTATTTTTTCTTTATAACTATTTAAGTTTTTTGTCACGTAGTTGAGGTGGAGGTCCACTACATTTATTGTTTTCTTACACTGTTTTACATGCTCTCTTAAGGAACGTGATGGAGGAAGTGCTGGAGCTTGTACCTTGAAGACCATCCAGGTTTGTGGTACACCCCAAGCATGATTATCAGCTGATCAAGCTGGCATATGAAATTGTATCTAATTTTTGATTGACATTGTTGCTGTCTATTTTTGGACGCTTGGCACTTCAACAATGGTACGAGATGTGTATGATAGTTGCGCATAGCAAGCATTTCCATCTGTTCAATGTTCTATTTCTTGGAATGAAAAAACAAGAAAAAGAATTGGCACATAGATCCTAATGGGCACAAGTAAGATGTAAGAAATAAGGACACTGGGAACAGGTTCTCAATTTGTGAGTTAGATTGGATTGTAGGTTTAGGCATATTTAATTCTTTAAAAAAAAAAAATACTCGAGTTCGGTGTTTTAGGTATTAAAGTCCTCAAATAGTCTAGAAATCAAACTAAAACTTTGATGTAGCGGCAGGGTTCACTAGGCTCACGTGTCTTCAAAAGGCTCTTAAGATTATCTGGCGGTCGTAAGGAAATTGTCGTTGGAATGGAGATCTAATTCAGAAGAACTATATTAAATATCTAGAGTTCTATTTTGTTACAAAAGCTCATATTAAATCGGTATTGATCATTGAACCCTGAAGAATAAAATATTTGATGGAAGATATCAGGATTCTTTTGAATAGCCTATCATAATGGGATAGTATTATATATTGAAATTAATTCATAAAGTTGATGATCAAATCAATGGCCGTTTTAGTGGACATTATACACTTTTTACCTAACAATCCCTTAAAGTAGCAAGCGACGTGAGACAACAAGTAGAATGAAACATTATTTAATCTTGAAAATGCCATGTCAACCGCACCTATCAAAAGTGAAGCAGACTAATTATCATATTCACCTATCATCGCTAATATAACCATAAAAAAACCATTCAAAAAGCATGACACATTATTAAAATGTTTTAATTGTAGTGCTTCCCACTAAGAATTTGATTGTTGGGCCATGCTAATTCGATATGATTCAATGCTGAGAAGCATGTGCACATCGCTCTACCAATGCCACCGAAGACGCAATATAGACTGACAGGGAAAATATTTTTGGGTGGGAGTTAGGGAACGATGGTAAGTCTAAGGACACAATTTTTGGAAAAGGTCTGTTTCGACGTTTTAGGTACTTACATCTCCAAACATCATCGCACTTACACAATAATCTGCACATAGCACCGTCTAGGTAATAATATGATGAGGAAGGCAAGCGGCCCATAAATATAGGTTTCAGGATACTTAATCTGTAAAAATGGCCATTTTAGACATTTTAGGTATGTTGATATACCTAAAACACTAAAAGTGGCCTTAGATACACAAATGCTATGTGAAAACAAACCAAATTGGAGAACTATTCACTGGTTGGGAGTTTGAATACAAAGGAGGTGGTCCAAAGACAATTTAGCTCTTAAAAAAAAAGACTGTTTTCAACATCTAGATACTAAAATCGACCATCGGCCTCGGATTGACACCAACTTTCACAATTTGTACTTTCTAGGCATATCTAACTTGTGGAAAGAAATCGAACTAAAAAGCAATTCTCATGATTTGGATTAGAGCACAATGGTGGGGTAGGGACGCTTGATCCTTTAAAACGCCCCTTTTCGGCTTTTTGAGTAATAAAGCCTGTAAGCAGCCTTAGTTTGACACCCATGGTGGCACATACACCTTTTAGGCATATATCTCTATCTCGTTCACTACTACTGAGATTAAATGTATCTTTACTTAAATGCACCCGTATAAAGCCGCCCCCACCCTTGATGGTGTGACAACGTGTTTCTATTAGAGATGCTAGATGTTGCTGGGTAAGATATAGTCAAAGCTGTGCAGAGTTTCTTCCATTTGGGGCCCATGTTGAAAAGTCTTAATCACACCCATATTGTGCTGAGACCAAAAGTTAAAACTCCTCATTAGGTCAGTCAGTGCAAACCCATCACTTTATGTAATTAGGTATATAAGATTTTGGCAAAAACTTCAGCAGATTATGACATTTCTTACCATAGCTGGTTAGTGAAAATCAAAATTCGTTTTTGCATAAAAGGGAAATTACAAATAATATTCTAATTGCTTAAGTTGTCAATTATTTGCAAAACAAAAATAACGGTAAGGAGAAACACATGGCTTTCAAACATGACCTGACTAAAGCTTATAATAGGGTGGAATAGAACTGTGTATCATGGACAAGATGTGTTTGAATGAAAAATGGATCAATTGGAGTTTGTGTGAGGTGTGTTTCTTCGATGGGAGTGTTTGGCAAAGCTAGTGCTACTAGCTTTTAACTTCCTATTATTACTTTTAGTTACAAGTTACAATCTATTTCAAATACTCAACTTCTGTTATAAGTTATAATTACTTTTTTTTTTATTTCAGTTATAAGTTACAATCTTTACCAAGCACGCACAACTTCTGCTACAGATTACAATTTATAAGTTACTAGTTTCAGTAATCCTAAAAACCACCAATGTCCTATGCTATTTGTTTTAACGGAGAACTAGTTGGTTATATCAAGTCGCAAAGAGGTTTAAGACTGGATGAACCATTATCTCTGTTCCCCTTTTTTCTTTGTGTGCAAGAGTTCTCACACGAGCTAAAAAAGACTGATCAAAGGGGCCTTTTAAAGGAGATTAAATTGTGGAGAAATGGGTCAACTACCTCTCGCCTTCTCTTTGTTGATGACTCCCTCATTTTCTATAGGGCATCTTGTGAAGAGCATAAAAATTTTAAATTGCTTTTCGAAAGTTAATAGTAAAGCCTTAGGGTAAATTGTCAACTTTGACAAATCCTCCGTTATTCAATAGCATTACATTGGGGCAAGGAAGGAAAGATATTCACAGATGGTTGGTATCCATAGTGATAAGCAGAACACTGAATACTTGGGGCTACCCTACATAATTGGGAGAAAGACAGTGTTGGAGAGGATCAAAAGCTGGGGGTGGGGGGGTGTAATTTGCTAAATCAAGTTGATAAGAGGTTCCCCTTAAGGAAATGCTAATGGCCGTCTCTACCTTTGCTATGTCCTATGTGCTCCCTAAGAGGCTTGTAAGTATTTGTCTTCAGCAATGGCCATGTTCTAGTGGAATGGCAATGATGATAGTAGGAAAAGCCCTTTGATTATATATGATAAGCTTTTGATGACAAAGGCAGAGGTGGTCTGGGGTTTAGGGATCTAGCGGCTTATAACTTAGCTCTGATGACTAAGCAAGGTTGGCGGTTGTTTTTGGGAGAGGACGACTTGTTTAACAAGGTGTTCAAATCAAAATATTTTCCGAATAGGATGTTCATCAACAGGACAACAAATACAACTATTCTTGGGCCTGGAATAGCCAGTTGGAAGGTCGAGCTTTGGTAGAAAAGGCCTGGAGGCGGAGAAATAGGAAATGGCAGTAAAACTTTGGTCTTGTCAGATCTGTGTGGCTTCCAGATGAGTTCGCTACTAATGTTCTTACTAGAAAATCAATGAGTTGTTATGTTCTGAGTGTCAATGACCTTATTAATCCAGATGAGCTGGTTTGGGCAAAGAACAAGGTTCTACCTTTATTTATACCCAAGAATGTTGATCTAACTGGTATTAAGGATAAAAGTATTTGGAGGTTCAACTGTATTGGTTCTTTCATTATTAAATCGATTTATGATCTTACTAGTTCAACTGTGATGTCACGGCAGAGATATGGATTGCACAAAGGTTAATTCAGAGGGGCTTAGAATCTGAATCGCTCTCCCATCTTTTCCTCTGTTGTCCCCGTGTTGTTAAGGGATGGCTTTTTCTAGATAACAGGTGCTTGGCTTTGCTTCATCCATTTGTTGGAAAATGTGCAAAGCACATAATGATCGTATGTTCAATTGAACATGGAAGGAGGTGGAATAAATTTTGTGGCAACAAAAGAATTTCTGGAGTACGTATCAGAGAATTTGCATGAAAAACATCTAATGATAGAGCAGTTGCGTCTTCTGTTCATGAGAATTCACTTTGGGTTGCTCCAGCTCAACCCTTTTTTAAATTAATGTGGAGGGTGCTACATATATGGCAGGGGTCAACCCTTTATTAAAATTAATCTTGGCTCAACCCTTTATTAAAATTAATCATTGGCTCAACCCTTTATTAAAATTAATGTTGTTTGGGTCAATCAGGAGATTTATTGTGGGCTACTGTTGTTCCATGGTTGGGTCAAGTATCCGCTTAACTGATGGAATATCTAGCTTTCAGACTTGCTTGTGAGTGGTGCAGAAGCAAAAATTTAAGTTATGTCGTTTCTGAAGGGGATGCCCAGAATGTGATGCACATGCCACTGGAAATTCTGCAACAACTCTGTAGTAGGTGTGGTCATATCTGATTGAATTTCTCATGTTTCCCCTGCTTTAAATTGAAAATTTTAATATGCTCCTTGGTGTTGCAATAAACTTGCGCATTCTACAGCGTGATATGCCTTGAGAATCCTATATCTTGGAGTAGTTTGTTTTCTTCCCGAATTAGGGAGCAAACCTCCCATATAACAGGTCCTTGGACCATTAAGTTTTGATTTTGAATCTCTTATCTATTGGAAAAAATAGTACATTTTAAAAGGCTCACCAAGTACATTGTTTATGTAGAAGAATTTAATTAATTAGACATCAGTAGCTCTCAGAATACATTTGTCTATATGTTTATTCACAAAGAATTATACTTATATTTGTGTAAAGAAATTCTAAAAGATGAATAATCCAAATCATGAATGAATATCTAAGACCAACGTCCACAACGGCTGCACCCAGCTTGAATTTCCACAAAGATCGTTTGTTTTAACTTTCTTCTTTTATCCAAACACAACTTAATTTCTTTCATTTTAATATATGTTTTTGTTTCTCGTATTATTGGCATTTTTATTTTTTATTTTTTGGGTAATTATTGGCAAAATTTGTTGGAAATACTTAGTGACATTATTTACTTTGTCTGTCTGTCTATGTGTGTGTATAAGAGCATCTAATTACTTCGTTTTCATTGTGATTTTCACATTATATTCATGTTCTTGGCATTCGAGAATACAATAGAAGACTTGATTGAAGAATAGACTATCAGTTAAAAAACTGCAATGATTTATAGGCTAAAGTTTGTTGTAGAAAACGAAATCAAATTAGACAGATTTTGAATGCATAATTCTTTTCTAATTTTGAGAGTTATACCAGGTTTATTTTTTTTATTGTTTGATATTAAAAAAATTTAATCTAGAGTCTGTTTTGGCACTTGTCTGTTTGGAATTTTTTTGACTTGATTTATATATATTATTTAAGAATCTTGATTTTTGAGCCCAACACCATGGCAGTCATCCTCAACTTTTTGGGAACGTCTGCTTTCTTTCAATTTCGAGGACAAAATTTTGTTTAAGGGGGATAGGCTGCAACGATCCGTTCTTCCAGACCTTGTTAGAAACCTTAATAGTAATCTCAACACTCGCGAGAACCTTAACAAAATCGTAGAACACAAGGTGTAGAAGAAATAAATTTTGTTGAGAACTTAACGGGCTAAGGTCCAAGAACTAAAGGGAGGCCAAATCTAAAAAGATGACCAAAACAAATAAAGGCCCAAACAAGAAACGGCCAAGCTAAATAAATATCTACAGCAGTGAACCCTTCGTCCTCACCTGTGGCATACGCCATGAGCTGAGCCCTAAAAAACTCTAGAAAATCCCACTACGCTTTCTCCAAATATAATCAAATCCAAGTCACCAGACAAGAACAACATGTCACAAAATCTCATAACGGGATAGCAATAATTTAAATTCAATGCATAAGATGACTACAGTGGGATGCATGTAACAAACCCAACACCCAACCACAAACCAACCACACGGACTCCATGCCTAGAGATCTAAGGAGTATACTTCATTGGCCATTGACTATGTGGGCCACCACAATTGACCCTCGTTGTGTAGTAATAACCGTATCGCTGAATTTTATACTACAACTATTTTATTCAAGTCACAATGGTGTGGGCCTTGGGGTTAGGTGATCCCACTTCCATTCTAGTATCTTTAGGGGTTATAGGGTTCCTCCCAACTTTTGATGTTCAACTTTAACTTATTGGCAGGTGAGGCACCAGCCTACAAAACTTGCTACGTCCCTCTTCATGCCACCCCACCAGTACTGTCGCTTCAGGTCCTGGTACATCTTCGTTCCTCGTAGGTGGACCGCGAAGGGTGATTAAGGAAACTCCTTCAGAACGTACTCCTTCAATCCATCAACTTTTGGAACAAAAGGTCGCTCATATAAAGTCAATTGTCCATCCTCATTTGCTACCCATCCTGGGTTCGATTCTTCAATTATCAAGTGTCATCAGATGAATTCAACCTCTTAGTCATGCTTCTGTGCTTCCAAAATTCGTTGGCATAGGTTGGAGGTGGCTACTGTTAAGCAGAAACAGGATCCTTCTTTATGATATGGGGGTTGTAGGTGGAATTCGTTGAGTGTTCCGATCATATTCCACTCATGTGCCGTGAAAGATGCTAAATCTCCCCTCGTCTTCCTACTCAATGCATATGCTACAACGTTTGCTTTTCCTGGATGATAAGATAGAGTGAACTAGTAGTCCTCTAGATACTCTACCTACCTTCTTTGTCTCATGTTGAGGTCCTTCTAAGTGAACAGATACTTCAAGCTCTTATGATCAGTGAAGAGCTCAAACTTCTCTTTGTAGAGATAATGCCTCTATTGTTTCGGTGCAAAGACAACGGCTGCAAGCTCTAGGTCACGCGTAGGGTAGTTTTATTCATATTGCTTAAGCTGTCTGGATCCATAAGCTACCACTCTATCATTCTGCATAAGTATGCACCCCAGACCTTCCTTCGATGCATCACAATACACTGTGTATTCGACATTCCGTTTAGGTATGACCAAGATTGGAGCACTAGTTAATCTTCTCTTAAGCTCCTGAAAGAAAGTCTCGCACTTTTTGTCCCACTCAAACTTTACTCCTTTTTGAGTCAGTCTTGTCATTGGATTTACTAATTTGGAGAAGTCCTGAATAAACCTATGGTAGTAACCAGCTAATCCGTGGAAACTACGAATCTCGAATACACTCTTGGATTGCTTCCATTCTGTGATTGCCTCAACCTTAGCTGAATCCACAGCTATTCCCTCCTTTGATACTATATGTCCTAGAAACTTCACCTCTCTCAACCAAAACTCACATTTGCTGGCCTTAGCATAGAGTTGTGCCTCTCTAAAAACTTGTAGGATGGCTCTTATATGCTATTCATACTCCTCTCAGATTGCGAGTAAACCAATATGTCATTAACGAAGACTATCATGATCTGATCCAAAAAGGGTTGGAAGAGCTTGTTCATTAAGCTCGTGAAGACTTCCAAGGCATTAGTCGGGCTGAAAGGCATGACTACGAACTCATAATAACCATAACAGGTTCTAAAGGCTATCTTCGAAATATCCTCTTCTTTGACCCGAAGCTAGTGATATCCTAATCTAAGGTATATCTTTGAGAAGCATGTCGATCCCCAAAGCTAGTCAAAGAGGTCGTCGATATTTGGCAAGGGCTATCGGTTTTTGACAATTGCTCTATTCAACTGTCGGTAATTAATGCAGAGCCGTAATGTACCAACCTTCTTTTTGGCAAATTGTGTTTGCGCACCCCAGGGCGACGTGTTAGGGTGGATGAATCCTTTGTCGAGTAGTTCTTGTAGCTAGTTCTTCAATTCTCGTAGCTTGGTAGGTGCCATCCGGTGTGGGGCGATCGAAATAGGGGCTTTGTTGGGTTGAAGTTCAACTGAGAAATTGACTTCTCAATGTGGAGGTAGTCCTGGTAGTTCACTAGGAAAAACATCCGCATATTCACTCACGACTTTTGGTAGCTCCACCTCTAGTCGGGCGTTCGTGGTGGCTAGTAAACTAGCCATTCCACTAGTGAAGTCATCCAACCTTCGCGTTGCATGTTCGACTAGTACAAGGGTGTCCATTTGCTGCCCTTAAATTTGAATTACGGTTTCGTCTTTAGCGCATACCCAGATTCTCTTCTCATAACAGTCAATGAGGGTTTAGTGGGCTGAGAGCCAATCCATCCTAAGAATCACGTCGTAACTGATAAGGTCTATAACTCTTAAATTGCACATTACTTACACATGTATCGATAACTCTTAACGTACATGACTTACAAATGAAATTTACCGATTTTTGACTCCCTATCGGTGTTGCTACACTTAGAGCCTGACTTAGGGGTTCTAGTTCTATACGTAGAGCACACGTGCATGATGATGATATAAACGAATAGGATTTTTCAGAATTAAATAAGACTTTCACTAAGGTGTTAAAACATACGAACGCACCTTGGGTTACCTGGTTTTCATCCACCTCATCTCCCTGTAGAGCGAAGACCCTTCCACCTCCTGAGTGGTTCCTGTTCCCTGGACCTTGTCCTTAAGGCCCCCATAAATCTTGATTCTCACTTTGGTTTGGTCTTCCTCTCAGGTTCAACTGAGTGGTTGCCGGTCTCGAGTTCTGAGTCGACTGATGATATCCTTATGCTTATGGTTGCCTCTAATGTTGTTGCTGCTACAGCCATTGCTGTTGTTGATTTTTTTAACCTCCTCCCTTTAGAAGTGGGCACTCGAACTTTTTTGTGCTTGGGTTTCTTGCAGTGAAACATGCTATTGGCCCCATGCTCTCTTATCCTCCTGATTGTCCTAGTCTGCATGCGGTATGGGGTTTCTTAGGAGCAACCCCTTGGTTGTTTCTTATTGGTTCGCCATGACTAAAGTTATTCTTCTCCTGACTCCAAACTCTCTGCAAGTCTATAAGATCAGTCTCTGCCACCACTGCAGCTCGAACCACCTGCACGTATGTCGAAAGTTGCATGCAAATGACTTTCGCCTGAATAAAGGGTTCTATGCCCAATTCTACTCTTCGAACCTTCGATTTTTTATCTGGCACAATAGTTGTCGTGTATCGGCTCAGTTTTTCAAACTTGTTAACGTACTAGATCACATACATTGACCCCTACTTCAACTTTAAGAATTTCCTGATCCAACCCTATTGGGCAGGTGCTGAAAAGTACTTTTTCAAAAAGATCTCCTGAAACTGTGTCCAAGTTAGGGCAGCGGTGTCTTTGGTGTCATTAATCATCGACCACCAGTGGTTGGCCTCTTCTTCTAGAAGATGAACAACTAAAGCCACTTGAACAACTTCAGACGCAACGTTCATAGTGTTCAGCAACTTTTTGATGGCCCTCAACCAAACTTCAGCCACACATGGGTCGACATTCCCCTTAAAAGTTGGGGCCATCTGCCTTCCTAGTTCTGATAGATGCCACTCCCTATCTTAGATTTGGGGGCAGTTGATACTTGCTACCAGGTCACGTAAAACTTGAGCTAACCCGGGTGCTCCAGCTTCTTCGGCAAGTCTATGAACAAGGCATTGGTTGTTGTTGTTGTTGTTGGTAGGATAGTTGTGGTTTCGTCTTCCCGCCATCTTTCAAAGAAAACTTAGTTACTATCTACTAAATGGGTTGGTTGGGTTTTGTATGTTAAAATTTGGATTGCATTTGGTTTGATTTTATGTAGAATGGTAAGTTTATTACAGCAAGTTTTCATATAGATACATATCTATTAAAAGTTCATACACTAAACATCTTCATTCCACTAATTAGAAGTTATGGGCCTTGTGTGTGTTTGGCCTTTATTAAAGAAATGAGCCTTGTCTACCTTTGGGGCAAATTTTTTATTTATTTTTTTATTGAGCTTAAGGACTTGGGCTCCAAGTTTTATGACTTTAAACTAATACTAGACTTAGCCCATCCCCATTCTCAGATTCAAGAAGTCTCCAAGTTTAGTTTGTCTTTTCTCCCAGGAGTTTTGTTCAGAAATTCCCTTCTATATAGCTAACGTACTGATTAAACTCGATTCAAATTTTCTTTTATATTAGTTTATGGAATACGGGTTATTACACGCACGACCCCA
>JAOTRH010080175.1:0-17248 GCA_034768845.1 Heliamphora exappendiculata
ACTATAGAAATTAATATTTTTTTATCAAAATTAATATTTTTTTTTATCAAAAATAAAAACTAAAAAATAAAAATAAATTAATAAATTAAATTTTATGTTTTTATTTTACTTATTTTTGTATTTAGTAAATTTTATTTTTTTATTAAAAATTTTTAAATAAAATTTTGTAATTAAAAAAAATAAAAAATAAAGAAAACAAGGAGGTGTAAGTGTGAAAACAAAGAAATCAAAGGGTGTAAATGTGAAAATACTATTTTTTCGTCCAAAAATTAACTTTTAGACCAAAATATTACAAAAATTTAAAAGTAAGGGAGTGCAATAATATTTTAAAAAATAGGGGGTGACAGTGATATAACCCTTAAATAGAGAGGGTATAATGTAATATACCATTTGTTATGAAATACCCCATTTCGAAATGAGACAATTGTTTTGGATATGAAATATCTTATTTGGTATCAAATTTTTTATTTTTTCTCCTTAAACAAATGTTTCATTTCTGCATAAACGGTGGTAGTGGTGGCGATTTGGTGGTAATGGTGGTAACGATCTGGTGGTGGTAGTGATGGTGGCGACGGCGACGGCGACGATGCCTGCGGTGGTGGAGATTTAGTGGTTTTGGAGCGGTAAAAACTGTTAGGAAAAATTGAAATTAATTTTGGTATGAAAAATATTAGCAATGACTTATTAGAATATAATCTTTAATTAGAACTTATTGAAATACAAGACCTCTAAATGGGATCTAGTCCAAAATCTCTCTAATTTTTTTTTTCAAAAAACAAATGAAAAAAGTAAAGAAAATCTCATTTTCACTAAAATATTTTTCATTTTCTAAATAAGCGCTTCCAAATTCCTTAGAACAACGCTAATTTACTGCTCTCTGCTATAAGAAAATGCAAGAAAGAAGATGATATTTCCTGTATTACAAGGTGAGATAATATTTTTCTTGCTTCTCTAAGATTGGATGAGTGTGTTGTTAAGAAAATAGTTCACTAGCTATGGCAGTCTGAAACCTCGTTTATGCTTGGGAATTTTTATTTATAGATCTCGCCCAATTAAGAGAGCAAAGAAACCACTTGAAAATAAAATAAAAGTTAGATAAAAAAATTTCACTAAGAACTAGCACAAGACTTTTTCCCCCTTTTTACTTTTCTTTTCTCTTTTTGTTTGTGCTTCTACCAAGACTTTTTATTATGTTTTATCGAGATTTGTGCTTTTCGAAAAAAGTCAAAAAGAAATGCACTAGATTTAGGATTCCTTTGTGACTAAAGAGGTAGAAAATTATACATTTTTTACAAACTAATCAATATTAAAAAAATAAAATAGATCATTGTAGATGGTTATTATTAAAGAATTCATAAATCCCAAAGTTGAGTGACTCGAGTGATTTGCTTGGTCCTGTGACTCAGTCAACTCTAGTGATTTAAAATCACTAACGCCTTTCATAGCCCAATTACGCATTAATGGGATAGAAGCAAGAAGAAGGAGGACAAGAAGGATAGAAGCAAGAAGAAGGAGGACAAGATCATCACTCTCACTCAAGTTACTTGAGTAGAGTGACTCAAATGGCTCAAGGCACTCGAGGTATTCGAAAACTCTGTTTCGACAGCTAACCGTGGCTACAAGTTATTGAGATTTCAATTTACTCAATGCTACTAGTGGCTTGGCAACTCGACCATCACAAATAGCTCGAACGACTACCATAGTTCTACACGAGTCACTCGAGCCGTGAGTGACTCAGGCCCTTGTGATCCCCCGGAGTAGCTCAAATAGCTATCATGGTAGCTTATTATTCACCAGGAGGATAAGTAAAAACAATGTCACTCCAGGGTTACAAGATTGACCCACTTTAGTAAATAAGACCCGAGCCACATGGACCACAGTAACTCGGGCATCTAAACTTGCTATACATGATATTCAATAACACAGACTATGAAAGTAGCCCTAACTACAAATGAAAACGTTCCATAGCACATACTATGAAGTATAACACAAACTATAATAGTAGACATAACTACTTAACTATATTGCCATTGCACAGACCATAAAGACGGCACAGACTATAAATGTAGCTCTGACTACCTAATCGTGATAGCATAATACAGACTATGTGACTCAGTATAAACTAAATAACCAAGATATAGTACAGACTATATGACTATAGATTCCTCTAAGAATTGAAAGAATGTCCCAGCGGCAATAAAGATAATGGCAGTCCATTTCTACATGGGACGTTGAGAGAAATATGGCTTGGTGGCTAAGGAAATGACTTGTCGTGCCATGAGACTCACCCACTCAAATCACTCGAGTGACCTCCAAGTCACTCGACCCGAGTAGGTCAGGTACTTGACCCGAGTGGGTCAGGTGCCTCTGAAGCACCCACTAGTAGATCTAGTTGAGTTAGAGTAGAACACGGATTCTCTGAAAAATGGTTAATCTTCGGATACGATTCTTGATATTACCTTTCATGATCTGATTAGATTTCTTAGGAGTCCTATTCTATCCTAACAACTCCTCTTGATGGATATAAATAGGAGAGATAGTTACTGTGATATCTTGGTATCCCACATCGAAAAGGGAGAGGGAGTTCCTAGGTTATAAAGAAAAAATATTAGGCCTTATACAGCAACGAGACCTTTTACCATCTGATAGAGACCCTAACAGAACTCCGTAGTTAAGCGTGCTTAGGCGAGAATAATGCAAGAATGGGTAATCTCCTAGGAAGAACAAAACCGTTAGGATTTTGCCCAAAGTAGACAATATCGTTGCCATAAGAAGGGTTTGGGTGTTACAGATAGAATCAGAGCCGACTTTCCCTACTTTTAAGTGTGGGCTCCTGTCATTTCGCATGACATGTGGGTGGACTATTGAGTGGGCAGGTCGATAAAGGACTAGCAGGCTACCGAAACTGGCAAGCTACTACGCAGAGACATGCAGCCCTAAAGATGGTGGATTGTGATATCTTAGTATCCCACATCGAAAAGGAATAGGGAGTTCCTAGGCTAAAAAGAAAAAATCTTGGACCCATATACAGCAACGAAGCTTTTTCCCAAATAGTAGAGACCCTAACAGAACTTCGCAGTTAAACGTGCTTTGGCGGGAGCAATATAAGGATGAATGACCTCTTGGAAAGAACAAAACAGTGAAGATTTTGCTCAAAACGGATAATATCGTTGCCATGAGAATGGTCAGAGTATTACAGTTGCACTCCTAAAGGCATCAGAATTCAAAGCCTGATACAGTTTGTTCATACTGCCAATACTCCAAACTCATTCAACATTCTCCTTCACCCAATCACCTCTCTCTCCATTCTGTGTTTCTGATTAATTCGCATATTTCGCCTCTCTAATGTTTAATCATACTTCAGAAAAATAGGGCCATAACATAATTATGTAAAAATTTAAAAGTTTTCATTTTCTTGTAAGATTTTCTAATTTAAAAAATATAAAATTTTCTAATTTCTAATTTGTGAAAATGATAAAGTTCTCTCTCTTTTTAACATTCTCTCTCCAACAATCTCTCTCTTCTTTGTTATTTTTTATCTCTATGTTCTTTATTATCTTTTATATCTCTCTTTTCTCTCATTTTTTTTCTTCTAATATCGTTATAGGCATGTATATTTTAGTCTGTCACAAATTAATACATGTCTTACGATCCAAAAATATAATACGATTATTGGCAAATCAAATATTGTCACGTGTTAAAGCGGTTTCAAATTAAATTTTACGATTAGTCCAATTAGATGGCGCCACATGTAAAATAGTGTATTTTTTCATATGACAAGCCTTTGGCTAATCAAGCCACTTGGCACGTAGAAATTACATGAGAGAAAAATAAATATTTTTTCTAAATCAAATTAAAAGTACATAATTATTTCTTCAAGTAAATAAATAATAATAATTATGCTACTAAATAATTATCTCTTTAAAAATAAAAATAATTATTTGTCTAGATAATTATCTCTTTAAAATTAAAGATAATTATGCTATTCAATAGTTATCTATTTAAAAAGAAATAAAAAGATAATTATAAGTTTAAATAATTATCTTTTTAAAATAAATAAAATAAAAATAATTATAAAGAGTTTGAGTCTTTTCATAACTCTATCCCACGCACTCTTATAAATAGGTACCTCTACCAGATGAGAAAAAATAAACATTTGACACTTGAAGTTGTAAAGCAATTCAGAGAATTCTGTAGATAAAGCTTTGAAATTCTGAAGATCTTTCTCAACCAAGTTTCATTATTCTTCGTCAAATTCGAAGGATATTTCGCCTTTTGATTCGGAAACACGTTAAGCCCTTGAGTCAACATTTGAAGAGAAAAATCAAAGAATTTTGTTTCTTTGATTTAGAAATTCCATTAAAGATTATAATCTATTTTTAAATTCAATAAAAATTTAATTTGTTCCTACAATTTTACGTAGTGGACACGAAATTTGTTGTTAATAATCCTCTCTCTTCTTTATTCTTTCTATTGCATTCTAATTTTAAAAAATGAATAAACCAATCTATATAAATAATTAAATTTAATATTAAAACCTAATAGAATAGTCAATTTGCTAATAGAACTCATCTTAAAAAAGTAACAAAAATAAGACCCTACCTTAATTAACACATTTTATATCTAGTGCTTTAAAAAATAAAAAATTCATAAAATAACATAAATACTATACATAATAACATGGCACATCATATACTACTTAATTATGATCATCAAAATATAATTATCATTACATTATTAATGATCATAAATACATAGATAGAGAGACATAAAACACAAAAATATTAACATTATTAATGATCATAAATACATGGATAGAGAGATAGAACACAAAAATATTAACAGTAATGACACAAATTTATAAAATTTATTCATAAATTAACTCACAATTTAAGATAAACGATTCAAATTTATTTCGTGTATAGCCCGCATTACAAACAGTTTAATTTAAGAATTTATTTTAAATTATAAAAATGGCACTAATGCCACGCCTTAAAAGATTGCTGCCACGACCTCATTAATGTGCTTATATATATATATATATAAAGACAATATTAATCCTAAAGTATTTATTCTCTTAATTGTTAAACATATACACATTTTCAAATTTAACCTGATTGATCACTGATCACTCAACCTGATTGATCCAATGCCACTTAAATTTATATGATACATCTCCCTAAAAAATAAAAAAATGAAACTAAAGTTGCTTTAAGCTAAATTTTTTAATTTAAAATTATTTTTTTAATTCATTAAATAAATTTTTACTTATTTAATTTAAAATGACTTAAAATAAAATTAAAAAAAATCTTAACTCAAAGTCAATTTCACTATGACAATAGTTAAAGCCCTTTCTCAATCATAGTTGTCATTAATATTGTACCTTATCATACTAATTCATATCTATTAATTTAAAGAAAAATTTATATACTAATTACATAATTTTATACTTATCAAAATATCAATTTGTATAGGATCTTATCAAAAAAATATCAAATGCGTACCGGTCCATATTTATTTGTTTTTGAAAACATATTTTTTACTTATTTTTTTATTTATACTTTTCTTTTTATTATTATACCATAATTCAATATTCAAATATATCACAATGAGAGAGTTTTAAAATTAATCAATATTAAATTATTATTAAAAAATTAAATCTTAAATTTATATCGCTTTTAAGTTAGTTATCTCATTATAAATAACGAGATTAAAAATTAATTTAGACTAATTAATTAAAATATTATGTTAATTAAATATTTATGTTATACTGAATTATTTATTATTGAACAATACTTTTATAAAAAATATATATAATATTTTATAACAATAAATCTAAAATAGTACATAATATTTAATAGATACCAGTACATACCATACTAATGAAAAAACTCACACACTACTCAATTTGATATTCAAAACTATACTTTTCACTTGTATGGCTCAATTAAAGACGGAGCAAAGCAAAAAGTTAAAAAAAAAAAAACAGCCAATTTCTTATTCAATTTAAAATTATAAAAGCAAAAAGTTTGACTATCAAACAAAACTATGTTAACATCTACCAAAAGGGGGACCCACGTGTAGTTATTTTGAATTTTAGAAAATTACAATATAACCCTTATTTAAATCTATCTTCTTCTTCTTTTTTTTTATTACCATGGGGAAGGACAGTTGCTGGGGTTTGAACTCCAGTTAGGTAAAAGTTCTATCGATTACTTGGGTTATGAGCTTCCTCAAATCTATCCTTAACAATACTATATTTACAATTTTATGGCACTATGGTCAATTGAAAACACTTACATAACTTCAGTTTGACAAAGACACCAATTTGTATTTTCCTTTTATATAATTGTATAATTATCTATATACATATATATATATATATATACAATTATATAAAACACCATATAATTTAGTGTATACAGTTTTGAAAATACTCAAATTACAACTAAATCCCATAAAATATTTTAATTGCAAAAAATATGCAAAAATAATTGCAGCTATTATCACCCCACTAACTTATATTCTAACAGTTCCATATTCTTCTCTCCTTTTTCACACTATGAACATGAACAAAAATTAGTGAAATCATGTAATATAGTTTTCTACTCTTAGTTGAGGGTAAAACTAACATTTACTTTTAACTAGCTAATAAAAAGTATATATAGATTAAAAAAAATTGCACATAACTTCCTTTTCATTCTTAATTTCTCATTTCTTCATTACTTTTCATTCCAAGATAACTTTCTACATAAATCTCAAAGAAATATCATTTTTTATTTTTATTTTTCACAATTTTAAAAATTAGTAAATTACAATAAAAAAAAATTGATCACTTTCTATACAACTATTGGCAATCGCTGCAAATCACAAATATTAACAAAAACAAACACGTCAGAGGTTCGTGATTAGTCTGTGACCGAGCATATGTGCACGTTTTTTTTTTCTTTTTTTTATCAACAATGAATCACTATCTGGTGCTCATAATGATTTCCATTGAGCAAATTTATGCTTTTATATTTACATGTTTCTTTCCACATTTGGGCAATTCTACCCTGCCTTCTTGATATGAACCCATGAATGAGCCTGCTGCTTCTATTCTTGTTCTGATTTGATCTCTCCTCTCTTGGATAATGAGCTAGGATTGCTCAGATCGGCCGGTGAGACGAAATGTTGTTCATCGGGCTATTTCTAAGGCTCCAATCTGTTGACATGGAAGTCCGAGGGGTCACCAGAGAATACTGCTCTTGTTTCTTCCTCCTCTCCCGCACCTCGGCGTGCCATTGCTTCATAATCCTGGACATGTTCTCTTCTAGCGCCTTGCTCTTGAATTGTGACCCCATCTTTTGCAACAAACCAACAAGCATTAGTTCGCATTTCGAACAAGAACCAGCATGTGATATATCCTCTATCCCTCATTGTTTCATCCTCTGTTCTTATGCCTGCTACAAATTTTCTATTCCTAATAGTCATGTCTCTATGCAACAGAGGAACATGAATACTTAGGGATAGAAATCTTGTGCTCGATGCCTAGATAGGAACGGGAATAGAGGATTCAAGGGTACAATAACTTTATTGATGGGCCCTTACCAATTCATGAACTCAAATGTTAGAGACATGCATGAGTATGTATGAAGAGCAATTTCAGTACTTTGTGTAAGAGAAATATGTGATACTGTGTTTGTTTTGAGATCAACTTATAAGAACTTGTCTTTCCATATGAAGAATTCTATGTTTGTGATGGTCAGATTGGACTATTAGTATACCCATAGTTGCTAAAGGCGCGCCTAAGAGTGCACCTAAGCCCAAGGCGCAGATAGACGCAGTTCATGCACCTTAGGTATAGTGAGGCAAGGCGAGTTTAATGAAGTATCGCCTAAACACGTCTCGAGAGGAGGCTCGAGGCGTATTTAAACCATCTAATATATAAAATTTGTTCAACATCAAAAGTGAAGGAACACTCAATTAAAAACTCATAACTTAAAAAACAAAATCTCATCTTATTACTAGAGAGGAGATGAAAAAAACAAACTCTTGTACAAATTGACAAGCGATTTTGTTGAGTCTTGTATTATAGTTGAGTTTGTTATTTCTCCTCCTCATTCTGTCCTCCTCTCTTTTTGTTCTTGTACAAATCATGATTCATGACCTCTCTCATCCTCTCTGATTTGCACCAGTGTTGTGCTCTTCTCTCTTTATTCTTTCTCTCTATTTCTTTTTGTCTTGCTATTTCTTCTCAGTCTCGCTAGCTCATTTTCTCTCCTTTTCTTTACTTACTTCTCTTTTATTTCTTTCAAATTTAATTAACCTCAATCCAAATATTATTTGATAATATATTTGTACTTTTTTACTTTTTTTATTATGATGTACTTAAAATTCTTGCATGCCATTATAAATTTCATATTAGATATTTATAAATCCTTTTGATGAATTTTCCTATTTAGTACTTGTCTAAGAAAAATGTGTCGATTATTTGACATTTGGCAATTTTTTTATTTTTTTGTAGTTTTTGTAATGGTAGATGGTTTTTCAACTTTTTTTTTATCTTAGTGTTTATAACATGTGAATTTCAATTTGCTTATATTGAATTTTGATTTACCTATCTATGCTATTTACTCTTTTTTCTAATAACGTGCGCCTCGCTTCAACAAAGTTTATGCCTCGCCTCACGCTTCACACCTAGGCTCCAAGAGACTTTCAGCGCCTTGGTGCGCCTATCTTTTTTAATAACTGAGTATACCCCATATGAAATATTAGTTATTCCTTACTTGTGGCATAAGTAATGTATTTGGGTATGAAGAGCAATTCAATACATTGTGCAAGAGAGAAGTAATATCGTGTTTGTTTTAGGATCTTCTTATTAGAATTTATCTTTCTATGAGTAATTCTATGTATGTGTAGGCTAGATTAGACCATTAGTACCCCATATGAAATACTAGTTATACCTTATCCGTGATATAACTAACATCACATGGCCTGATATTATTATTGTCACCATTTAAATTATCTTTTCATTTTTCTTCAACAACCATAATTCTCCAACTACTCCTATTCAATTATCAATTTTGTGAAGTAAAATTCCATATCACCCGAGTAAAAAAGTAATGTGCAATATATAAATGTAAAAACACTTTTAACTTAATAGCTAGTTTTTGAGATCAAATTCTACCTAAGACCATAAAACAAATCTCACTCTAACAAAACACAATGTAAATAGTTTTATGATATACATTTTCATCAACTGTTTCATGATATTAAAAGGACATGCGAAGTCCACAAAACTACTTATTATCTCTTAACCCATCTAATTCAGGCTCCCAAAAGCAACATGGCCTTAAAGAAGAATTTGATTTCCAAGAAGAATGAAATAGGAAAATGTATGCTCACATGTTCCTCCTATCTTAGCTTGTCGTTTGTAACGCTTTTGGGAAAATAAAGGGATATTAGCTAATGCTATTCTTTTCTTTGGTATTAGCCAATTCCCTTCGATCATCTTTTCTTTTCATTCGATGGTAAAAAATAATTCTCTCCCTTCTCTCCCACTATAACCAAGCATAGTATAGCTAATATTATTTTTCAACAATCTCATATATTATCTCATGATAATAATTGTTCATTTTTACATATCCAGAATTCCATATTTTCCTAGAATTAATCCAAAAATTAAACTTGGTAGTGTAGTAGTAGTAGTTCACCTGTGTCACAAGTGCATAGAGGGGAAGTGTAATATAGCTGCAAAGAACCTGAACCACGACCCTGGTAAATAGATCAAATTATAAGAATACAATAAGTTGGAATAATGTATTAACAATTTTGGGCCCTAAAGTAACTGTCTAGCTGTCAATGAAAATGCAAGTAGGGATGGCAAATCAGGGATTTGAATCCTGTCTCAAAATATTCATATCCTTCTGTCTCAATGTACCGTAAACCATTAGATCATGCCTCCAGATTCTCATGTCTCCAGATTTAATAATCCAATGACTTGCAGCATTGGGACCAAAGAACATGAATATTTCGGAACAGAGAATCGCATCCCGTAAATCAGAATATTCTTACGCTAACACCAGCCTCGTGATAATGATTACAGTGTGCTCATGGTAACAAGAACTGAACCCAAACTGTATCTGCAATTAAATAGAATCCAGAAGTGTAAGATTTCAACCTTGAAGTTTTTGTTGAATGTGGAAAGAAAATAGAAGGAAAAATGAAAAAAAAAAAACGAAAAGAAAAGAAAAAGCTTACCGTAACCCAAATGAAGAATGCTAACTCAAACGCATTCTAAAACAATCAAACGGAAAACAAAGTAGCATTTGTTAGTAATATGATGATCTAAAACAAGTAGCTCTGTTTGTCATTGTTTTCATTTTTTGTTTTCAGAGTACATTGAGAACCATTTGCCAAACTGTTTTCAAAAACTATTTTCATGAGAATTCTTTATAGCAAGCTACTATTCAAAAAATACCAGAAGGACGTTTTTTGAATTTTCAAAACGATTTTTGCACAAAAGTAAGAGTGATACGAAAATGAAGTGTGTTTCCGAACTTCGCATTGTTTTAGTTTCTGAAAATACAAAATTCAAAACCGAAAAAGCAAAGGAACAAAGTGAAAACAATTCCAAACAGCTTGTTTTCTTTAATGTGTTGGCATGGAGGAGGAATTACCACAAAGAGAGTAAAATGAAGGAGAGTGAGAACGAATCTCGGCTTCCCAAACCAGAACAGATTGTCGTGAGGTTGGACGAGGGGGGTTCCTACAATCACACTGTTCTGACTCTTGAGTTGAAGAGCCATTCTCGCCACAATGACTTCAAGTTTGGTTCCCAGCACAAGCACTATCTACATGGACATCATGGAAAAACTTAAATAGAGATGTACCAATTTAGGCCTCATTTGACAACTAGCATAAAATCTAACTTTTTTTATTCTTTTATCAGCAAAAATGCTAACATGGGTAGTTTGGCTAGACAAAAAAATCAAAAAACTTAGGTCTTTTCTAGTTTTTTTTCCTGTGGGCTTAAAATCGAAATTACCCAAAAAGGCAAAAATGTTTACAAGCCAATTGTAATGTTTACTGATAAAGGGCAAAGTCATCATTTTGAATTAAGCAAGCTAAAAAGCTTGTTATTGCTGCCAAATGATACTTCTTCCTAACAAGCTAAAAAGCTTGTTATTGTTGCCAAATGACACTTCTTTATAATCACCAAATGACACTTCTTCAAAAATGTTTACACTTCTTCATAAAGGGGTAGGACACCAACCGAACAAGCTTTTTTCCTTCTAATTTTTTGGAAGAAACATAAAAAAGCAAAAAGAAAAAATAAGGCAAAAGGAATAATTAGAAAAAACAAGTGCGAGCCGAACAAGGCCTTAATTTGTTGGAAGATGTAATTACCACTAGTGGGACATAGGACATCCAGAGATACACATGCCAACCTGGTTGATTTCATAAACAAATTTGAAGAAGAAATAATGTCAATGAAAATAGAAACAAAGTTCAAACATAGGAACTTGAAAGCAGATTTTAAATATGCGGCCATACATATTGGGATTTTGCCAGTTTGGACATCCGATGACGATATTTTCTTACACATCGGTCTATATTAGCCGATGTCCACTGATACACAAGTTACACAACTATATTGTCACCGATACATATTATGATACCACAATTTAAAACCTTGCTTGAAAGGGAACCATACTTACCGCGAACATCCACGAGCATTAAGATAACAACTAGGAACCACATAACAGGGCTGCCATGACAGAAACAGCATTAGGACAGTTAGATAAAAGAAACGGCGATGTGGATAGTTTGAGAGGGAGAGAGAGTTTTCACTTATAAAGCCAATAAGAGTGAAATATGTCCATTATATCTTCAATGAAAGAACATGTAAATGTGATATTTTGGGCAAGTGTTAAGCTCCACTCCATTTCCTTATCCTCCATTTTCATCTATTTTGGGTAAGTGCTGTCCACCTGACATCTATGTCATATTTTGATGATCGAAATCGTTTATATTGTAGCTCTCGATGTGTATATCATTTATGTAAAAAATTAAATTCAGCAGATATTCTTAACATGAACAAATAAAAAAAATAAACAGTAAATAAACAGCATTGAAAGCTAAAGATGAATGTTATTTGATCACATACTTAACGTTATCCGATGAACTTGATTTCTTATATGCATACTACACAGACCGAGAGTTAAAAATGAACGAGTTCGATCGTCAAAATACGACAGAGGTGGGAGTGGGATGCACTTGCTCAAAATAGACAAAATGAACCATAAGAAAATGGAGAGGAGCTTAACCCATGCCATGGTTTTGGAATATTTGCTTATTTTCATCTTTAATAATTTTGTTTATTATTTGGTCAAATTTTAATGATTTTTACATTTGTCTTGTTCAGATGAGTCAAAAAAAAATTGTGATCAAAATACCCAAAACAAATTATAAAAGACAAAAGTAATCCAAAATAGGCGTCAATAAATTAAAAAAATTTCATTTATAGTGATCTTTTTATTTTTTGGTAATGTTTTTTTTTTATTCTTTCATTGAGATTCAAAAAAATAAAAAATAATAATAAAAGAGATAAAAAAAGATAAAAATAAGCAAAACTCAAAACATTTTGTCCCAAACTAGGGTTCCAACAGTCGGATTCTATTGTTTGATACATCAAGACAACAATGGAGAATAGAGAGTAATCTAAAACCTGATGCTGACCACCACTTTGAAATCTTCCTCCAAGGATCTCTCAATGTACTTCTGGAAATTGAAGTTGTTGTGCCTTGCCGAGATATGAGCCTGAGGGTTTCACAAAACAGAAAAGCACGAGAGGTTAATCAAGAACGGATTTTCCATCTCAATTTTCCGAGAAAATCAGATTTGAAGAACCAGAAAGACCAAAGTAAATTACCGCGATGAAGCCATGTCGCAAGGTGAGGTAGTCAACTTTCGCTACTGAATTGAAGAATTGCCTGAAGAAACATTTCTTTACCACTTCACAGTCAGTGTCCAATCCAGTAACCAAACGCAAATCATCAAAACCCACATGGAAGAATTTTGTGTCAATGGAGCTTGGGGGCAAAATCATACATTTATGGGGTCTCACAAAGTTGAAATTTGGGAGAAAATCTCAAAATCAGGGTTCTTCAATTGAAAGAGTTTCATTTAATAGCCAGAGAACACCAAGGAAAATTAATGTAGTTTGCATTTATATTGATGTGATGTATTAATTAATACGCATATATATATTTATAAGTTTGTAAAGCGATCTTAAAATAGATATCAACAATTATAATTTTACATTAAAAAATTATAATATAAATGTAATAATTAAACATATTACATCCGTATGCTCACGTAATATTTTCTACCTATGCAATAAGTTTTCCTTCAATTAGAGTGGTTTGGCAGTCGTCGGCACAAAGAAGAGAAGAGGGCAAATTATTAAATTTTTTTAGAGTATTATGTAGATAATATTACAAGATATTTTTATAAATAAATAATCACAATTTATATAATATGAGTCATTATTTGTCTTTTTAATCATTCAACAAATATGAATTATCATGTACTTATTTTAAAATTTATCGCTATTATATTGGATAAGAACACCACGTGACTTGCTACATATACTCCGAAAATACCAAATAATTATTCGAAGAAGAGAGGAAGGGTTAGGAGAGACTGGTTGTTGAGTAACGTAGTTATCAATATCGTATCGTATCAATTTGTACGCTTTAATATGTGTTTTGAGAGTAATTATTCGGTGCTCCCGGAATTTATGTGGCGATTTCACGTGGAGTTTTTATTTAATATGGTAACGACAAATTTTATAATATGATATAATAACTCACTTTTGTTGGGTGGTTACAAAACAAATGGTGAGAAGTTTTTGCAGCTCAGTGATTCCAAGCCTCAATATAAGCTCCTCACCCGGTGGTTAGTGGTTCGAGTCCCCTCTTCCCCTTCTCTCCCCCCCGTTCCTTTCCCTTCCCTTCCCTTCCCCACTACTCTTGTACTCCCGATCAAAAAAGAAAACAAATGGTAGCCCACATTTTATAGGTTGCGAACATTTATTTACTGAGAGTACAACGTGGCATTGCCTATACAGTACTCCGAAAGTATCTAATAATTTTCCATGTATTGAAATAAAATTAATACATTAATTATTTAAGTTTATATTCATTCAAAATATCAATTCATACTAGACAAAATTGAGTACTTACCAATTCATAATAATTTTTTTTAAAAATCTTATTTTTTTGGCTGCTTCTTTTATTTCTTATTTTTATACTCTAGTTTAAATTTCAAATATAACATGAAGAAAGAATTCTAAAACTTGTCAATATTAATTTATTATAAAAACTATGTAATATTAAATTTACATTGCTTTTAAGTTAGCTATCCATTACAAATAATTAAATTAAAAATTAATTTAGACAAATTAATTAAAATATTATGTTAGATAAGAAAAATATGCTCATTTAACTTATATACACGTGATTAGTTCTTTCAATTATCGTAGACAGTGAAACATGATCATAACATCTTATCACATTTTACAGCAATTATCCCAACAATCCATTCTATCGGCTCTAACCTAATTGCAGTTTTTCGTTTTGACAATTTCGCTCATCTATTAATATTTGAATTTATCAAGTTATCTTAATCCAACTTATGGGTCACCTCCATTAATTTAACTATAAAGTAAGAATTTATTCGATTTCATATTTGTTACTGATTTTGGCCTCGATCTACTTCGTTTTTAGTTTGACAAATCTGTGACAAATGTTTATTCATATTATTTATTTTATTCGTTGATATTTTAATACTTGTTCTTTTAGAGTTATAGTTGATATTACAGTGCAGCGGATAAGGAGCAGAAAAAGATAAAAAGCTACACGCAGTGTCAGAGCGCTCGATAGATCGATTGATCGGTCCATCGAGCGGTCTCTAACAGCTCTCGGTTTTAAACCTCTGCAACAAAAAACTACAAGTGTGAAAAGACCGATCGATCGGTCCTGTGCGCGTGGCCCAATTTTTAAGTGCTGCTGTTAGGGTTTTAGCTGTTGTTTATATATAGGCTATTAGTTTTTTTCTTTTCGTGTAGCCTCTTATTATTTTATGAAAACCTAGCCGCCAGATAGAGTCCTTAATATTATTCTATCATACTCGCAAGCTAGTTTATATACGCGCAAGTCTGTCTACAACAACTTGATGATTATTTAACTTTCGCTCAATCAAGCCAATCATCAAGTCAATCAAAACTTCAATAATCAGTTTAGATTCGTAGAGTTGCTTGAGAGAATTCTCAAGTGTTGAAGTCTGGTGGAGGAGTCCGTCAGTATTGAAGTCCGGTGGTAAGTTCCAGCGACGGTCAAGCACAGAAGTTGGTGCACGTGGATTCGGCAAAAACAAGTTTACTACCATTGGTTGTGGGTGTAACGTCGGGGTTGTAAGATTTTTTTGTAGCCAACGATTTTATAGTATTTGATTTCCTAGACCCGAAGTGGTCTCATGATTTTTTATCCGATTTGGGTTTTTTCAGTAAAAATAGTCGTCTCATGCGTGATTGTGGTTGTTTTTATTTTCTGTTTGGGTGATTGATTGATTTCAGCTTTTCGTAGCGTATAGCTTATTTAAAAAAATTAATTAGTACAAATCAGCCAGTAAACAAGTTTTTTCATTTGGTATTAGAACAAGTCACAAAAAAAAATTTGTAAAATTTTTTTGTGTGATCCATAGACTGATTTGCTATAAATAGATTTTCTTAGAGAAGGCGCTTCAACCGCTAGACCACCCATTCTTGACGGTCATAATTATCTTTTTTAAAAAGTTAGGATGAGAGCTTTTTTAAAATTTATTGACGAAAGAGTTTGGCTTTTCATTGTTGAGGGTTACAAGCCTCCCACCAGTGTTGTTGATGGAGAAATCGTCCCTAAACCCATCACTAAATGGACAGAGTTAATTTTGAGGATGCAGGCTGGAATAACAAAGTTATAAATGTTATTTCAAGTGGAGTCACCCAAGATGAGTTTCGTAGAATTATTACACGAGAATTGGCGAAAAAAGTATACGATATTCTTCAAATCACTGACGAAAGGACTGATACGTAAAAATTTCAAAACTTTAACGTCTTACAACAAATTTTAAAACTCTGTGTATAAAAAATGATGAAAATTTTGACGATTTTTATGTTAAATTAAGTGATATTGTGAATGCCTCGTTTAATCTTGGTGAAAAAATTTTGACTTCTAAAATAGTTCGAAAAATTCTTAGATCTTTACCCGAACGTTTCCAACTAAAAGTCATAACAATAGAAGAAAGTAAAGATATCGATTCTATTTCTGTGGAAGATTTAGTTGAAAACCTGCAAATCTATTATCTAAATTTTCAAATAAAAAAGGTTTTAAAAATTTTGGCTTTCTCTTCAACTCAAGGTTCTGCAAGTGACTCAAATGATGATTTAAACCCTGAGATGATGGCTAGTTTTATGAAAAAACTCAAAAAAAAAATTAAAAACTAAAAAATCTATTCAGGAGGAAAAATCACAAAAGGAGCATGGTAAAGACAAAGCCAGAAATATATCCAATTTTATTAAAAGATAGTCGAAAGGTCAAATTTCTGAGATCCAATGTTATAAATGCAAAAGATTTGGACATATGGTTAAAGAATGTCCGAACCTTCTTAGAAAAAAATAAAAAAGATTCACAGTCACTTGAGATGACGAGAGTGAATCTGGCACGAGTGATGAGAATGAGTCTGATTATGATGATGATAATATTACTGCTTTCATTGCTTTTGTTCAAGAGGAATCTGTTGAGTCTGAAAATAAAAAGTTTAAGAATTATGAAAATGAGAAAATTAATAATGTTGATGAAAGTGAGGATGATAAAACTTTTCAACAAACTTATGATAAGCTTTATAGTGAGTGTTTCAAGTTGACCAAACAAAATACAAAACTGGTTAAAAATACAAATTGTGTGAAAAAGAGAAAGACGATGTCAAACAAGAGCTAACTGAAACTCAAGACCTGGTTGTGAAATTAAAATCAGACAGGGGGATTTTGTGTGAAAAACTTGCAAAATGTGAAAAAGAATAAAATAACTTGTCAGAATTGTGTCAAACTAAACAAACCAGGATTGAATTTCTTGAAAAAGAGTTTCATGCTTGTGTTGAGTTAAAAACTGATCTTGAATTAAAATTGATTAAATTTGAAAAAGATCTGTTAAATACTCAATCT